>QANZ01044257.1:26636-65917 GCA_003254925.1 Chamaecrista fasciculata
ATATATATATATATATATATATATATATATCCCTCCGAAGAAAGAGAGAGGATTAGACTATTAATTAGAGTAATGAGTTTACTCGATATAATATCAAAAAGATGAAATATATATCTCAAGCTGATTAAGAAATAGTACAAAGGATGTTTATCATAATTGAATCTTAATATTTTATAACTTTATGTTGTGATTGCAAGGTGCTTTCATGTCTCAAGTAGTGATGCTCATCATGAAACCAGAAAGGCATATAATCATCTCAAGCACTATATAGCCTTGGTCCACCTTATACAATACTCATCCAAAAATCTCGTGTAGAAAAAGCTAATTATATATATAGATGTCATTAATTACACACACAACTATATATATATATATATATCTAATTAAGAAAACAAAGCAAACATGAAAGACACTAAAAGCTAGTTACGTGCCCATGTTTATATATATGTATATGTATAGTCGCCACAAATTAAAGAAATAAAGATTCTCTTAATGGTTTAAGTAGCTAGCTAGGGCAGTTTCTATATGATGAAAGAACTCTAAAGTTGAGTTCCAGATTCTTGAGTTTCTTTCTTTACTGAAAGAGAATCATAGCTTCAAAAGAACGACTTAGAAAGCTAGAAGCTAAATTAAATTAAATATATATGGCGAAATCATGTAACATATATATATGGTAATGGCGTATTGGTATTATCGTTGAAGGATCTCTCTAAATATATGTGTGTGTATCGATATATATGGTCTTTGGGAAGTGATGATCTATATTGATTTATGGAATAGCTGTGATGTAGAGGAAGGGGACAAGTTAAGAATATAGAATCCAAGGAAACAAATATACGTATATATGAATATATATAATAGTAAATAAATAAAAGAAAAAAAAAAGCATATATTGACATTGGTGTAATATATAAGAGTAGAGTGTGTATCACTACACTGTAAAACACATTAACTGAGAGACATGTAGATATATAGTGTTAATTAATTATATAGCTTAGCTAGGGTTTCAAGGAGCATCTATTCCATAACCAAGACAAAACTGTAAGGTGTATATTTTATTGCATCTCAAAATTTTGACCTCTCTCTATCTCTCCCTAGTGTCTATTCTTCTCCTCTAGACAAACACACTCACCCACATACATAAACATATATATTATTATAAATAAATAGTATTATCATTACCATTAAAGTAAATGTAATATATAATTTAGTTTATAAAAGATTTACGAGTTGAAAATTCAATCATTACAAAATTAGTCAACGCATTTTGAAAGTCGCTGAGAAAATACAATTTAGTCTTCTAATTCACTTTCTTTCTATAAGAGACAATTTTGTTCGAGTTACTGTTAGACACTAAATATAGACTACACCTCTCTAAAAAAGAAATTGAATATGAGTTCATAACGTTATAAAAGTTTAATCCCTTTCACTAAACTTAATCTTTCTAAATTTTGGAACTTATTTTTCAAAACTAACTTATAAAGAACAGAAAGACTAAAATGTAACATTTTTCATGATTTTAAAGGATTAAAAAGTGTAAACTATACGTGAATTGATAACTCCTATATTTTTCAAAAATCAAATTTGTATAATTACTTTTATTATTACTTACCTCATGATATGTATAGAGAGAGAGGGGTTAGAGAGAGAAAGAGTTAAAGGGGGTTGGTGGTGGAGGTGCGTTTTGTTGTGGGTTAGTTTGCCTCGGAAAGGAGCTTTTTCATGGCAGAGCAGCGCACGTGTGACTCTGTACCCAATGCTCATCTCTCTGTGCACTGCCTTCTTCTTCATCCAAACCCTAAATCACACACTCACACACAATGCCCCATCCATCACCCTTATTCCTTGGAATCATCAATCACCAAAATTAATTCATTAATTCATTCTATCTAATTTTAAAATTGAATTTCTATTTGATTAATTCCCTATTTATATTATTAATTAATTACTCTATCACACTACACAACATTCAAAACGTATATACAAAGAAACAAAAAAGAAATGACATCAATCCATTCATTCATTCATACGTTGATGCAAAATTAACTGAAATGAGATAGTGCTAGAGGGGATATGTAATGATGATAGTTGGTTTTCTCAGAATAGCTGGGTGAGAAGTGTGAGAGAATGATGATGATGATGATGATGATATTGATGAGATTAATAATTATTATATATTTTGTTCTAGTTAACACTTTTTTTCGGAATAAATTATTGAGAAGCTTATATATACTAATTATTTTTTAAAAAAATATTTTGTGGAGTTATTTGGATATTACGTATAGCTAGAATCTGAATCTCTCAAAGTTCTAAAAATTATATATATATAAGCCCCTTCCATCAAATCAAAAAAGAAGAAGGAAAAAAGAGAAAAGTTGGTTATCATATGCAAAGAGTGACTGATAAATTATGAGACAAGATAGCAGAAACAGATATATATAAATAGGAATAGGATCGATTCTTGTGCTTGGAGTTGAAGCAATCACCAAATAACACATCAAGCAGCTAGCTAGCTAGCACTTTAATTAGCTGAACAAGAAATTAAACAAGAAACTAATAGAAATAGCAATATATAAAAAAGAAAAGGCCATTAAATTAGCAAAAATTCAAGAATTTTTACATCCCTTCTTCAATTCAACATAGTACTGACAAATTAAAGTGACAATCATGAATTCCTATAATATTACCTAGCTATATGATCAGTGAAATCATCCCATCAAGTCTTACTTCTTAATTCATGGATCATTCAATCATGAAGCATCATATTGTAATATATAAACTAATAATAATATATAATGACGGAAGATGAATTGAAGAAGGAGAATGAACATGGACTAATAATTAAAATAGAGAAAATAAAAGAAAGAAAGAAAGAAAGAAAGAAAGAAAGATGAGAGAATATGGAAAAAGAGTTTCAAACATTGTTAAAATGAAGGACGAATATTTCCTCCTCCTTGAGTACCCCAATATCCTTCCGATGGTAATTGCACTGAATTCAGAAGATTCTGAGGCACACCATGAAACGGCATCGTATTAGGGTCTCCTCCTCCTCCTCCTACCAATTGCTGTTGCTGTTGTCCCAATATTCCCGGTGGCGGCGGCTGTGTCGGCGACCCTAACCCTCCGCTCACCGGACCGGCTGCCGGCGACTCCTCCTCCTCCAACGGCAGCCTCTCGTATGCCGCGTTCCCGAACGACGCCGCCATCACCACCACCGGCCCGGACGCCACCAGCGGCCCCACCACGGTGCCTCCGACCACTTGTCCCTGGCCGCCGGCCAGGTATATCGCAAGCCCGGAAGCCGCGGGAGGGGCCGGAGGCGGGAGAAACGACCCGGACAGCGACAGGATCTCGAAGCGGCCGTGAAGCGTAACAACCGCTCCGGGAGAAGCCGGCTGCCGGAGAGTAACGTTAGTGACGGCGCCGCTGCCGGAGAGAATGCAGACACCGCGTTGGCGGCGGCGGGCGAAGGTGGCGATGCTGTCCATGATGTCGCCGCCGTTGGAGATCTCCATGACGTGCGATCTCAAGGCGTTGGCGCTGTCCCTCGTGATGATGATCGGAGGCTTCGGCTTGTTTTTCGATCCGGCGGGCCGGCCGCGAGGCCTGCGAGCATTCTCGGAGCTTCCACCGCCGCCGCTTTCGCCGGGTTGGGCGGTGGGGGAGGATAAGTCGTTGTGGTGGTTGTTGGCGGCGGCGGTGGTGTTGTCGGGGGTGGTGTCATGATCCCGATCTCTCTTGAGAGAGCGATTGAAGGTCGGGGTGGTATCGTCTGCGTCGGAGTTATGGTGGTGGTGGAATTGGTGGTGAAGGTGGAGATCTCTGGTCAGAAAAGGAGGAGGAAGAGGACGGCCTTGTGCTGCTACTGGATCCATATTATAATATTATTTATAATTTATATGATTTTGATTGATGAGTGAAGAATGAAAAGTGAGATGAGAACCCTAGAAGAGAAGGAGAAAGAAAGCTAGAGAGTGATGAGAAGAGAATAAGAAGAAGAAGAAGAATGAGACATGACGATGATTGAATTGTGTGATGTGAAGGAAGAAGAAAGAAGAAGAAGGAAGAGGGTAAGGGTTTGGAAGAAATAAGGTAAGTGAGTTGTACTCTACTTTGAGAGAGAGAGAGAGAGTGAGAGATAAAAGAAGCAAGACTGACAGCCAAAACCCGAAACCCGTTTTGTTGCCTTAACCACATTATTTAACACGGAGATAGCTATTAGCTAGCTAGCTACCCTACTCCACCTATTTACTATTCCCTATTTTTCTTTCTCTTTTTCTATTTACTTTCTTTCCCTTTTGTTAATTCATTTTCTTATTTATATTCTTTCTCTTATTACCAAATAATAAAATAAATTCACCTTTTGTAAATAAGTAGTATGTCCAACTTCTGATTCAATTGTGTACAATTTTTTTTTCCATTTTTAGATTATTTAATATAGTAAGGTGTGTAGTCTGTAAATGTTATCTACATGAAATATGTTGGAGATGCTACTAGTTTTAACTAATTAAAAAAAAAACAGCTTTCACTTTTATTGAGTTCAACTTAATTTAACATAGTCATTGTAATTTATACTCTCTTATCATTAATTATTAGTACTAATATACATATGAATCAGCTTGTGAATTCTATTTATTGACTTTTATAATTATATAAATAATAAATAGTGAAAAAAAAAACAACTGTAACATGATATGTAGAACAACATTTAAATAACTTCCTCTTTATTTTTGTTTCAAAATATCATATTAAAAGAAAAAATTCAATTTTATGTTTAAAATATATTGTTTTGAGATATTTTACAAAAATGAACACATATATATAGTTTAAACTTAATTATATAAAGCTAATAAGGAGTACACCGTTATTTAAGGTTTGAACTTTTACCTTACAAGGATGAGAGTTCGAATCCTCTTATCAATGTGAAAATCTTATTTAGTAGACAATATGTAAATTCTTTTCATAAATTTTCAAAGAGATCGAGAGATATTCTTTAACCGTAGTGGAATACCGATATTTATCTCCACTTAATTTTTTTATTTATTAAAAGAAATTAATTATATATAGAATAGGGTGTTGGGCTTGTGAGAGAGAGTTTTGGGTGTTGGGTTAGGATTAGGTCCAAGGAATCGGATAGATGATGGATGGGTTTGATTTTGGTGAAGACAGCGTGCGCATGGGCGGTGATGTGGGTCCCACACACACTCTCTCTCATATGGTGGGACCCATCATCTAATTCAACACACACTCTCGTGCTTCCTCCCGTTAACATCATCATTATTCATTAACTCTCTCATTTACTCACTTAATCACATTCACAGTTCATTTCAGTGACAGAGACAGACACAAACACACACACACACACACATGGATCACAGTAATCATTAATTAATGTAAGTAAGTAATTACAAACAATTAAGTCATTTAGAGTGTTTGTGTGTGTGTGTGTTGTGTTGTGTCTAGATGTGTGTGTGAGTCCAAAAAAGTAGTAAAGCCTGCATCTGCAAAATAAGAAGACAGTTTGTTAGTGTATTCATATTGTTGGACGAAATCCTCAATCTAATGAAACCTCAGCTCTTTTATTTTGCCTTCTTCAATTCCGTGTCTTCATTCACTCACTCTATATATATACATATACAGTACTCTTCACTTTCACTACTTCTCTTTCTTTATATTTTAACACATTTATATATAGTCATAATTGCTTCTCTATGCGCACTCACAATCACAAACTTCTCCCTCAAATCTATATATATGAATTAATAAACGATATATATAAAAATATTTTTGTTAAATTTAAAAGAAAAGTGTTTAGCTGACGTTTTCATTTGTCTTGTCACATTTTGGATGCAACAAGTATTGCGCATTTTGATCCGAAATGTTTTATTAATTGATTAATTTCTACATATCACACGACATGTACAAGCATACATCAAATTAAAAATAATGTATCAATTATATATATGTATTGTATTTATTTGCTGAGTCAACTAATTTTATATGTGCTTGGTGCAGTGTGTGTGAGTGAGTGTGTCGATCGGATGCTTATATTATAAAATGTACATTCAACATCTTATTATATATCTAAATCACGGTAACAGAATTGAAAGCTACAAATCCACAATAACAAACAATATCCATAATTCCGAAGGAAAATTATTAAAAACAAAATGAAAATAGCAATATATATATATATATACGAGTTAGTGTCTACTACACTAGTTTAAGAATTTCAAACTCTATAAAGCAAAACTTTGTTGATAATTATATCTTTAATTAACGTATGTGCACTTTAATTAGTTGTTGGAAATGATATTTGATGAAGTTAGGTGCGTGAATTATCTACTTGATCAAATATAAAAAAATAATGGAGTATGCATGGTGAATGGTGATAAGCGTTTATTTATGTTATGTAATCGGAAATCGCGGTAAAAACTAAAAAGAGTAAAAAGAAAGAAGAAAAGAGTTTGAATTTAGTTAGAGAGTAAGCGTTTTTTAATTTTTGTTTAATTTTAAAATAAAAAAGAAATAAAAAGGATAATATAATGGAAGAAGAGGAGTGGGACATACATGTGGGGTCATTGGAAATTGTGATGGGCCCCACCCGATGAATTCGGGTCAGAAGATGTGTGAAGAGTGACCCTTGTTTTTAGGAATTGCAAAAGCAAACCTCTTTTTTTCTATTTTCTTTCAATTGGGTCCCACTGCTGACTCATCACCTTACGTGTCACTTCCCCCCTTTCTTCCTCTTTTCTAACTCTTATCTTCTCATCGGTTTTCATTCCTCCAACCCCACGCGCCACTTTCTCACGCTCCTTCTAAATAATTCAATTCATTCACTATTTTTGTCTTCATTTTTCTTTTTATGGAAATCCTAGGAAACTACAAAATTAGAACAAAAGTATTATTTCATTTTTTGCTTCTTATATTTTTAGAATAATACTATAGGGATACTGATTAAAGTGCATATATATTTAATTGAAATCACCATGGCCTAATATGATTTTATTTATAAAGTACAAATTAAATGTATAAATGTAATTAGCTAAGCTACTTCTTGATGGAAATTTGGCAAACAAATGGTACATATTAACTTTGATGGTATATAATTAGCTAAGCTACTTTTAGATGTAACCTCAATTAATTCTTTTTGATACTCTCAAATAATTAATAATATTTATTCTATGTATGATTTTTTTTCTTTTCCTGATAAAATTATATTGGATAGTTCTATATAGAAAGGTAAATAGCTTAAGCTATTTTATTCTTAACTATTAGATTTAACATTTTTAGTTTTGAGATTTGTGTAATCTTTTTTTAATTTATAAAACACAAATCACGAAATTAAAAATGTTAAATCTAATGATGAAAAGTTAGATAGCTTAAGCTATCCAGCTTTTTAAAGTGTTGCCTAATTATAAATTGTTAAGCAACATATAAAACAATGGGTAAAGTTGAATAGAAATTATTTATTAATGGATATTGTTTACAACAAAATGAGACATCTCATCCTCTCATTCTCTAGACATTTTTCTTGGGCCTGAACTCTAGATATATTAATTCACTAAACTCTTACTAACAAGCGTTCAGTATAGTAACAAGTGAGTTACATTCCAAGTTGAGATATTTAAGTTTAAGTCTTGGAATTAACATCATTGAAAGAACTTTAATTGATTGCTCTCAGTACGAATGAAATTAGTTTTAACAGGCTATATTTTATATTAAAATATTAATTCACCTAACAATTTTGAATTTGATTCATATATAGAGGATATATTAGCAAATAAAATAAGTTGTGACAATAGCATGTCGTGTCATCATTTATACAATTTTTTGCCTTGTTAACTAATTAGTATTCTTATGTTGTGTCGATTGTTTCTAAAAATTGCCTTTTAATGAAGTTGGATCTCCAGTAGTGCACTATACCTATAGTGTTGAGAGAGAAATGAATAGTTAAAGAGATAAAGTATTAGTAAAACTTACACTTCTAACATTTTTCCTTAACTGTTTCTTTCTCTCATAGCACTACACTTGTAATGTAATATAAAAAATTCATGTTTGCCTCTTAATGTATTAAAATAGTGACACAATCTTTACAATAATTATTGACTTTTCTCTTTTTTTATTTTAAAATATATTCAATTATCCTAAGTTTTTTTACTGAACTAATTAATTATCAGAAAAGTATTACATATCAAATTAAATGTACACAAAATAATTTATTTTTCAAATTAATTCTCATATTATCAACAAATTTCGTAATTTACTTACAATATTGCTATTGAAAAACAAGGTATAAAAAATTAGGCGTATATGTGTTACTTCTTTTAGTGACTATCGGGTATATAGTGAAGGAGGAAGAGAAGATTTGATATTAGATATTATATATATATATCTGAGTAATTGATTTTATTAATAGATTTTTAATAGATTTTAATGGGTCCCTTATTATATAACATGAGTAATTCATTTTATCATTTGATTGTTAATAACTTCAATATATTTATATAGTGCTGAGAATTTTTGTCATTGATTTTAACCTCCTCTTTAATTTTTATAAAAAAAATCTTAAATTAAAATATTGAGCTTTAATTTTTTTTAAATGAATTATAATGATCTCTTTAATTTAAATATTTAATATAAGTTGTGTGTGTGTACATGGTGTAAACGGCGCTGTTGTCCCCACGTTATGATGGGATGGCGGTAGGATCCAACTCAGCACACGTGCATGCATTTGATTTGAGATCTGATTTAACGTTAACGGAATATTCTCTTCGGCGGCGAATCTTATATCACTTAAACACATGAATCATATCTTTTCTGTCACACCATTAATTACTCCACTCTTACATTTTCCCTTCCTTCTTTATAATTTTCTCACTTGCCAAAACTCTCCTAAATTTATTATTTGTTCAATTTATTTTCAATTTTTTTAAAAAAATAATAATATAAAAAACTTAATACATAAATTAACAATTAATTTCTAAAAAATATGTTAATTCTTTGTTGATATTAATTTTCATTCCCACTTTTTAATCCATTTTCATTTCTTCATTTCTAATGATACTCAATGTTTAAAAAGATTATGTTTTTTATTTTTAAAATTAATATCATTTTATTACCAAAAAGCAAATTCCTCTTTTGCCCTAGGGAGTTGCTTTAGAAAGCTCAAGTCATTTGGCAATCTACTTATTATGTCTATGGGAGAAATCTGTAGTGTATTATAGATGTAATGTTGAGAGAAAAATAAATAATTAGAGAGAGAAAGTGACAGTGAAACCCAAACTTCTAATATTTTCTCTCTTTAACTCTTCTTTTTTCTCTCGGCATTACACTTGTAGTACACCACAGAGGATCCATCTTTGTGTGTATGGATGAGGGTGATGGAATTTCTTTTCTTTTATCTTTTAATATTAAACAACTCCAAGAGAAAGATAGACACACATTTTAATATGTTTTTACAATAGAGTTTTGTTATAAAAAGTTAGATAGCTATAGCACATCAGTTTTTAGCCGTTAAATTTCCTTTTTTCTTGAGATTTGTGCAACAAATATTACGGCTAAAAACTGATGTGCTATAGCTATCGTGTTTTTTTTTTAGATTTCCCTTTAAAATATGTAGTTTTATAGCACTACCCTTTGCCTTATTAGTTTATCGTTTGTTTACTACCTTCCTTTTGCTTTCAATTTATTTATTTGACTATTAAGTCTCAAATTAGTAGTTTATATTAATTTAAAGATGAAGATAATAATAATAATAATAATAATAATAATAATAATAATAATAATAATAATAATAATAATAATAATAATTGATAAACTGGAAAATGGGTTGCACTTACCTAATTCAACGGATGTAGGCTGCAAGAGCAAATGATCGTCCAAGTATCTGCAAGAACTTCACAGGGGGGCCCTGCGAAGAATACTCTGACGCTCAAGTTAGTGTATGAGAGATATGAGAGCAAGAGAATTCAGAGAGGCAAAGAGTAGCTAACCTTAAACTGTTGAGTTGAGCTCTATTTATAGAGCAGGGGGAGAGAGGTGGTCAGCGCGCGGGGCGCACCACGTAGCCAGACACGATCTCCACCAGCGGAGGTGGTGGAGACCGAGATTTGCGGAGCAAGGCAATCGTGGGTGATTGCGTGTCGTCTCGCTTGGCGGGCGCTAGGAAACTGGAGATCGTGGGTGTGACTAAGGTCGTGACCCACGATCTCCCTCAGCGAAGTTTGCGGGACAAGGCAGTCGTGGGTGACTGCGTGTTAGTCCGGAGGCGCACGCTGTGACCCAGGGTGGAGCACGACCGCCTCTAATGTTCAGATGGACACTCGAATGGCTCCAGTGCGCCTTGTCAGGTTTGGAGGGGCCCGGTTCGAGGGTTACTTAGGCGTACGCCCAAATAATGATGTATCAATAATAATAATAATAATAATAATAATAATAATAATAAAACCTTAATATTTTGTTACTTTAATTTATAAATTTTTCATTAATGTATTATAACTAGCACTGTTAAACGGGCCGGCCCGGCCCGGCCCGCCCCGGCCCGTTACGGGCCACGGGCTANCACATACATTTACACAAACAACTCCAGTTCAAAAAAAAAAATTGAAATAATAAAATGTGTGATCTATCCCTTTTACGACCAAAAAAGTACTTGATATGTATGGTTAAATAATAATCTAAAATCATTGGTCAACTTATACACATATATAGAAGAATTTAAACTTTGGTGGGAATAATTATAAAAGATAATAACCTATATATAAATTAGATAGTTCAGCTTCAATATATTGGTAAATTTAAAATTTAATTAACATACATCAATTATTTTATTAAGATGCATATTATTAATTATATATATAGATTCACCGAGGTGATGCAAGATATGATATGATATTAAAGTAATTGTCTTTTTTTTCTGTTCTAACTTTTAGGTGAGAAAAGTTACAAAGAGATTGCATAACTTCAAACTAAAGGTCCTAGGATGTCCCCTGAGGTACATGTTTTATTATTGACATGAAACTTTGAAACTTTTATGTGAGCTTCTAAAATAGTTCCATTTCATCACCTATTTTTCTGATTTTGGTTCCCTCCCTTACAACACGTTATGAATTTAATTTCTAAATTTATAAAATTCACAATAGATGTTATTATATATTTCGTCTCATTGATAATTCATAAGCAATTCAAAATTAAATGGTTATTTAAGTGATAAATAACTTAATATCACTTAAATAAAGTATTATGTTTAAAACTTTGTAAATACAATAATTATTTCAATTATGATACTCTTTCATCATAATCAAGTATGAAATACTGGTCAAATCTGAATAAATCGAAGTAAGCCCCAACATCGGGTGGGAAAAAAAACAATTTATAAGCTGATAAACTATAATAAGGACGAAGCTTAGATAATTCAACAAGATGGGCTGCTGGAGCAGAGGTTGAGCAACGAAGCACCTGCAAAGACTTCATAGGGTGGCCCTACGAAGAACACTCTGACGCTCAAGTAAGTATACGAGTGAGATGAGAGCAAGAGAATTCTGAGAAGGAGAGAGTAGCTAACCTAAAAATGGTTGAGTTGAGCGGTATTTATAAATCATTCACAAGTTGAGATTGGATGCATTCTTGACGCTGGATTTCTTTCTTCTGTTTTCTTTTAGAAAAAGTAGAATTTGGTGAAATCATATATAGTATACCTTGGAATTTGATAATGTAAAAATGATTATTTTGCTAAATATTTTATGTTTTATATGGTTGAGTATTTCCAATATTGACAATTAATGCGTCAAGCAAAAAGTGCAATTATGTAGGACGTACACTTGATTTACTATAAAAATAAATAAATTAAGGTAAAATTAGTAGTATCTTCCTCTTAAATATATAATCTTTTTTTGAATCATTTAGATGGTCTTGTTAATTATTCAAAAGTCAAAACCATATTAAAACTGCATAAACAACAAATTAGTCTTTGAAACATTATTTGCATAAACATCTAACAAAATTTTAGTACAAATTTCAATACAAACTCTAATTCCTTTCTTAGAAATTCATTTTCTTTCTTTCAAATCTATTCCTATACAATTTAGTCCGAAAGATTATCGAGTTGACAACTCGGGTCCCCTTAAAAAATTGAAATGTACAATTTAGAACATTAAAGATCAAAACAGTATACTTTTTAGTCATCCCTAAAATATTAAAATGATATACTATTTAATCCATAAAAAGGACTAATTAATATACTATTTTGATCTTTCAGGGATTAAACTATACATTTCAATCTTTTAAGGACCGAGTTGTCAACAATGTAATCTTTCAGGGATCAAATTGTAAGTTTTTACTTATTTTTTATTATTACAATTATTCATATTTATTTAAATAATTCACATTTCAACTCCATTTACAAATTTTCATTAGGTAAAAACACTCCCAAGTCCCAAACAAACTCTTATAACTAATGAATTATTAGTAGATCTTAGTTAAATTTACTCCGTGGTACATTGAGATATAGTGATAAAGTAAGTTTGTTTCACAAATTTAACTAAATTCTGAATGTGGTCTAATAGTTGAGTAATGAATGATTCAGGGATTTTTAACTACTTAAATAACTAATTTTAAGTAATTTTAAATACTAATTTTAAGTAGTTAAATACAAATTTAAAATTAGTAATTTTAAAATTAGTACTTAAAATTAGTAGTTAAATACAAATTTAACTAAATTCTGAATGTGGTCTAATAGGAGTTTAAAATTAGTATTTCAACACAGGTTGATTTAGTTAGTAAGGAATTGACTAATAACTCACGAAATAATGAGTTTTATTTTCACTATCGATGTAAAGACTTTGTTAGTAAATGATCTATAAATATCTCTATAAGTGCTTATAAAATCTTAAAACATTTTCGACCAGCTTCCAATGCTTAACTCACGTCAATTTTCTGTTACAATAAATATATAAATAAAATGAGTATTAATTGTATAGAAGTGTTGAGAGTGATCGAGTGGATGGTGGAAAATGGTGGATGTAGGTTGAATGGCGAACCAAGGCGTGTGGGCATAAATGCACGCAATGTGCTTTAATTTTAAATCTCTCTCTCTCTCTCTCACTATGCTCCTCACTGACATAACACATTACCATCACTTTTTTTTTTCTAACTTCCAATACGTACGAGTGATTATATATTTTTTGTACTTTAGGAAAAAATTTAAAAAATATATTAATTTAATATTTTTTTCTATCATTTTATATTTGTCCAGTTTTTAAAAAAATGTGTTTTAATTAATTAAGATATCCACTATATTTTCAAGTTGCATGTATAAATTAAGTAAAGATTAAGAGAGACAGAGTGAGTGTGTCGCTGCGAGTGTCTTCTCCCACACCTCTCGTCTCATTTCTTAGGATGCTCTTTGTCTCATCTATCCATGTCATTTTCGAGATTTTTTTGGGAACCACGTACATGTTATATATATATATAATGAATGATATTGCACGAATATAATAAAATTTTCTATAATTAACATGAATTTTAATTTGTTTTCTTAGTATAATTTTCTTACAAAGATGAGAAACTCGTGCGCATTCACTACCAAATTATTTCAAAAACATGTATAGAGATGAATTAATTGTCAAAAATTGTTCACATGTATTTTTTTTATTGTAAATAATCATATTCGAGCCTGGATTGATTTTGTACGCAATTGTGTTATGTATATATTAAGGGAAAAAAATAAAATAAATTAGTGAGATCGATGTCCAATGTTCAAAGCATGTATCATAAAATTATATAAAACCGTGAGAATATAATGAGAGATATATATTGTGAACTATACACACGTATAGTTGAAGTTGAATAACAAGAAACAATTGCGTGTGCTTGTTCCTTGATGCCTAAGCAGCTTTTTTCTTGATGAGTTCATCATTTTAGAGAGAGAGAGAGAGAGAGAGAGAGAGAGAGAGAGAGAGAGAGAGATGAGAAGAGAAGAAGATAAGAATAAAGAAATAAGACGTATAGAGACAGAAGTGGTTTGGTGATTGGTTGAATAATTAATTAATTAATTGAATAAGAGCCAAATAATGTTAACCATTAATTAATTAATTAGTATCATTATCGTCACACCACCGGCCGCCGGCCACCGGGAATAACGGTGACCTCTCTTTCTTAATTCAATACCATGCATGTTACTTGATTATTTTCTCCAATATATATATATATATATTAAGCATTTTTTTTAACAAAATATTAAGCATCTTTTTAAAAACACTGAATTCACAACATAATATATGAAAGATTTAAATATATAACTTAATTTTTAAAAGATTAAAATGATATATTCTTTTTCTTTTTAATCTTTTTAAAAGATTAAAATTGTACATTATTTAGTCTATAAAAAAAGATTAATACATATTTTAATCTTTTAAAAGTTAAATTTATACTTTTAACTTTGAAGAATTGAATTGTCAATTTAATGATCTTTCAGACCAAATTGTTAACTTATTCTATTGTATATATTAGGTCATTTTGTACATCTCTTAATTTCTTACTAGCTAGCCAAGTAGCCATATATTGCATTAAATGCTTTGGAATCGTGGTTTATATATATCAAACTAAAGTGAATCCTGAGATATTTATAAAAAGTATAATATATTTCTGTTTTTTCCCGAGAAAACTTATTATTTAATCCCTAAATTTACTTTAAGTTAACTAATCAGTCTATAAATAATTGAAATACATGATTTAGTGCTAAAATATTTCAATTGTTAACTATTTGGTCGCTTGTGACCATTTGGTCTCTAAATTTAAATTAATTTTATATTTTTTTAGTTTCTAAATTTGTACTAAATTAATACTAGTTGGTCTCCGAATTTATATTAAATTAATACTATTCAGTCTTTGAATTAAAATTAAATTTTTACTTTTTGGCCATTGAATTTGTACTAAATTTGTATTTTTTTTAATCCTTGAATTTGACCTAGAAACTAAATCATTAACAATAACAATATTCAGGAACTGAGTAATATATTTTGATTATTCAGGGATTGATTAATTAATTAACTCAGTGTAAATTCAAGATCAAATTATAGATTTTTTTCTTTTCTTTTTTATGTTACAAATGACGTTTTCTAATAATAATGAGGGTAAATTATACTTTGGCACTCAGTGGTTTGACCATATTTCAATTTGATATTATGTGGTTTAAAACGTGAAACTTTAATACCTTGATATCTCAACCATTATTGTTGTGGTACCCTGAACAATTTTTTCATTAGTTTTGGACAGAATTTGGCACGTGGGTCCACTAAAACTCATTTTTGTCTAACATTTTGCCACAACAAAGATCAAACGCATGTTTTTTGAAACCTAGCTCTGAATTGAATGGTGAGGAAGTTGTGAGAGGATTCAGAGCTAGGTTTTGAAAAGCATGCGTTTGATCTTTGTTGTGGCAAAATGTTGGACAAAATTGAATTTTAGTGAGCCCATATGCAGGCCACGTGTCAAATTTCGTTCAAAACTAACAGAAAATTTGTTCAAGGTACCAAAGTAACGGTGGAGATCTCAATGTACCAAAATGTCACATGTTAAATCACATGATACCAAAGTAGAATGAAGTGTCAAACCACAGGGTACCAAAGTATAATTTACCCTAGTAATAATAATAATAAAATGATATTTCATAAAAAATCATAATCTTCCTTACTTTTTTTTTTAAAAAAAATCTTTTTAATTTCCACCTAACCGTGTCATATCTTCCAAAAAACAAACAAAACAAATTGAATTATTACTTGATATATGAATATGTAAATTAAACTAAATGGGGCATGCTTAATAATTAAAATAATAATCCAACACAAACCATCGCTTTCAAAATTTTGCAGTCAACGATTCCACCCACCAACTCTTTTCCTAGGTTCTGAAATCCAAGTATAATTTCTGCATCGCCAGCACTATGTGTAAATTAAATAAAACATTTATATATGTATATAGAAGTATTTAAGTATTTTCACATACTTAATTTGATTATTAATTAATTTAGGATAATGTTATAATTAATTAACCATTATTTCTCATTACATGGATTGTGAAACTAATTATATTTTTTTATTCAATACATCAATCAACTTCTTTTGTACCCACTGGGAATTCAGCTTTAATATATACACCTTAATTTTCTCATCAAAAGACAACTAATCTAGAACTTCAATATGTATGTATTAATTAAATCTTTTGTTTATTTTTGCACTATTTTTGTTGTTACCATAAACCACTTTGAATAATTAGTTACATTCATGGGATGATTTAATTATCAGTTCAATGATTAGTGATTATAATATATAAAAGAAATTTGTAAGTGCATGCAAAGCAAATGAGCAATTATTTGTATTTTGATTGAGACTGATCATTAAGTATAATATATATAGGCTGACGAATGAACTTAGCTAGCGTTTTTAATTAATTGGTGCCATTTGAATTGACTGAGTTATATATAGTTATTATTTACTATGTTTTTATTTGACACATAAACTATTTAATTAGATTAATGGACAAAACTTAATCATATATAATTGTAAGGTTTTTGCTATTAAATATATTTTGACAAAAAATGACAATGGATAAGTTATATATATATATATATATATATATTAATTTAACATCATATGTTGGTGTGTCTTTCAAACTGCCTTTTTCTTTTCCTTTCTTTTTTTCACTTATGAGTATTGTTTATCAGATCATGATGGCACACATTGAAGATTTTCAAAAGAGCCATAATATTATATTAACTATTAAGACCTTTAATTTATTTGTCTTGATTAATATCACTAATAATTGTTAAAATAAACTGCACAATTCATATATATAAATTGCACTTTACAAAGTTAAGTTCACCACAAAACACCTCATTTTGAATTCCTTGTCTTATTTCATGTCAAGAAGTATTGTGAACATTAATTATATTTATTTCAGTCACATGGTCAGCTTAAAATGTTCGTTTGGAAGATTAATTAAATAATAAACCTTAATACATCAATTATAACATAACAATAATATATGCGTATAAATATATTTGGAGGACCAAAATGCTTATTTTCACACTTGAAAGGTAGTGAAAACTTACATACATACCAAATTTCATTGTTCACAAGGTTAATAATAATTAATTGATCTGTCATTCAGTGAATAGAGCTTTATCATAAATTTATAATTAACTTAAAGCAATAATTATCAGCTTTCTGCTATATATATAATTAATAGCTAGGCTTTTTACACCAATGTGAACCGCTAGCTAGCTTTAATTAACTTATACATCAACAACTAATAAGGGTTTTTTTTTTTTCAGATGCATGCATGCAATTGCAAAGTTTGTGAGAAATCATCAGAGATTAACTTGGGATGTAAATAAAATTATATAAAGTAGAAGTATAATATTTGTAAAGCTGAATCGAGACTCCATAACTTTTAATCTTTCTCCAGTTATACTTGTAATTTAATTTTCTTTTATAGGCTTCCAATATTACTTCACAAAAGTTACTTTAAATATTAGCTTCAGTCATTGACTTAAAGCTAAAGCTGATTGAACTACAAATATTAACTATAAATCTAGGTTAAAAAATACAAAGTCCACCAAAACCAAACTTTAAAAGACGTTTAATTTTAGTTCATTAATTTGTTTCAAATATGTTTCACTGTGGGCGTTCGCCATACCAACAAGCCGACCCTAGCAAGGGATCAGGATCACAAGCCAATGAGCCACTGAAGCCGACCTTAACTCCATCTCTACCTTGAGAAGAACTAGTGATATATCATTATTTAGGTGCACGCCTACTACCTAGGAGCAATGGCCTGCTGCTTTGGTTCGGGCGTGCCCCCATTATATGTTCCCCCCTCAATGGTCACACCACCTCCTTTAAAACTAATTCCGAGATTTTAAGGATCCACATCTCGAAATCTCGAAACTGCACCCTATTTATCTCAAGTGACATCCAACTAGTCTCTTCCTATATAAATCATCTTCTTGACCCTAGTAAAAGTTAGATTCTCTTTTGACTCACAATTTAGTGATTTACTCTACTTCTCTCAGTCTCATTCTAACTTGAGCATCAGAATATCTTCACAAGAGAACTCTTGTAAAGCTTTTGCTAGTCTTTTTTGTTCATTCTTGTGCAAACAACCTCTTTGATAATTAAAGTAAGGCTCCGACCCTAAATTAATTTACTATCATGATATATATATATATATATATATACACACATGTGTATTTTTCTTATCGGATATCAAATAGGGATACCTCTTTTAACAAAAATTTAAACTGAGACTTATTAGGTTAAGCAATGGATCTTTTGTCGTACCGTAAGGTGTGTGGTGCGGAAGGGACCAATGACATGATGCCACGTGGCACTCACCTATTGGTCCCTGCCGTACCGCACACTGTGCGGTACGACAAATGATCCGTTGCCATTAAGTTACAAAAGGTTATATTCCTGCTAATTCAATCCCTTATAGGCTATATAAGTTTATTTGATGAAGATATAAAGTCTTTGAGAAATTAAAGACAACGTTAGAAAGAAGATCAAAGAAGAAGAAATGAGCGCAAGTGTTTCCTTAGGAGAAGAGAAAATAATTACGAAAAAAAAAAGATAAAAGGAAGTGGGAAGATCATGGTACTAGTGGAACAACTTTAAATCTTTAATAGGATGCTTATCTTAATCAACTCATTTATATTAAACAAATGGAACCCATTATCGAGAGTTCAACTTAAAAAATTACTTACTACAACAAAAGTTAATCCAAAGTGTAAGGACCACGATTCCAACTAAAGGGAGACGAAATTTAAAATTGATGTGATGCGTATTTTAATAAAATCAATCAATCAATTAATTAATTAATTCCATGTGAAGAGCACCCTATTGCTTCGAACATAGCACGCACGATGGTGCATTATGTTTAATTAATTTAATTTAATTTAATTTTGTCGCTCTTTGACAAGCCACTTTTCACACTGAAAGTGGGTATACACAACGCTTGTCCTCCATGGAAAGCCAATCCAAAGCTTTGAATAGCTTAATCATAATTAATTAATATAATAATAATTAATTAATTAAAAACTCAAACCCCACATTGAGGTTCCAATTATTCTAAGAGCTAATTGAGCCGACCAAACTGAGGCTGCCATGTGATGGATTGTGATGGATTTGGAACCTTTCTAATTTCTATTCATCTATATGCAATGCAACTACTTCATATATTTATTTATTTATTAATTAATTCATATATATAATATTAAAATCAAGCTTTAATTTAGAGAGAAACTATATACTGATGGCTAGCATAATGTCAACGATTTTGCTTTAATTTCATTGGGTGCTTCATGTTCTTTCATTGTTCCTTAGTGTCAATCTTAAAGTGTGCCTGTTTTGTACTTTGAAATTTGAATGCATGCATTGAGTTTTTGATTGCTTAAAAGTTTTACTTTTATAAAAATTAAAAAAAGTAATAACTAATAGGAGTTAATTTGCTAGGTTGTCCAATTGCTTCAAAAGAATGTGAGCACAGCAGTTGTAGATGCTTATAATTAACGTAGGATTAGTAACAAATTAAAATTGAACTATGCATCGATCAACAACATTTAGTTGATATGATGTTAATTAATTGCTTGATTTTACTTAATGAGAAAATCCTAATTAATTACTTCAGGTCGTGTTTTATTGGAAAAAATTAATCAATTAATATTAATTATTTGTTTATTATATAGATAATAAAAATAGAACTAGCTTTATAATGAAAAATAAACTTGTATTTTTAATATTCAAATTATCTCCAATTAAGTGCACAAAAGTCAGATCTAAATTCCACTAGGACCTAAAATTGAAGATGTCAAACTAACTATCATTTCTATTGTTCTAACTTGCTTTGTTTTTTTCTGTTGAAGATTAAATTCCACTTGTACTTCCATGCATGCATGAAAAGATAAATTTATATATATATCCAAATTAATTAATATATTATATACCCGGGGAACTGAGAGAATATATATATATATATATATATATATATAGTGTAACCAGCTCTATTTTATAGTACTTTTTCTGAGTAAAAAAGGTACTACGATTTTCAAATAATTAATTTTGTAATTAGATATGTGGAACTTGATTTCCTGTAATTTATTTAATTAAATTATATACAGATTGATGTGCCAGAGAAAAAAAAATAGCTATATATAGGCCTTAAATAATTTAATTAGTTCCAACATATTTGGAAGTGCAATTATAGTTTGGAAACTTCCATGACAAATTTTTTAAAAATTCTTCTAGTAATTATATAATCTGTACTTTAATTGCTGTGGCTTAGGGAATTATAATAAACAGTTAGTTTAATAATTAAAAGAACACTAGCTACTATGAGACATATTGGTGTTTGATATCAATGATAAAAACGAATATTTTTTCCTTTTAAAAAAATGTACTTGGAAACATGAACTACAAAGGATGGTTAATTTACTACATGTATATATGTATTGTTGTTTAAGTTATCAATGAAAAGTGTTATTATTTGTATTTTAATAATTGGATTTTGCCTTTAGAATTGCCATATGGAATGTATGAATGGTAGAAGAAACTTAAAGAACTGAATAGATTAATGAGAACAAAGAAAACACTATGATTGCATTTCAAATCGTATTGTGTTTATATGTCTAACATTATATATAGATATATAATGTCAAAATGTTGCGTAGGATCTGCCTTTAGGTAATTTAATTATTTTTATTAAAAAGTTAGATTAAGCCACTTGAGATATAAAAACTATGGTTAATATATTCTTGATATGGAGTGAGTGTATATATATATATATGATTAATTCATTTATATATTATTTTAAAAAGGTGATAGATTGTGAGGAAGATTTAAGTCCAATATATATTTGTATTTATTGTCCCTGTGCTGTCCTATCAAAGCAACTTACTTGAGTATATATATAATTTATGATTTATGATTAATATTATCATTATTTTATTATAGGAGTGGGATATACTAAAACTTAGACAAACACTAATATATCATTTATGGATTTGATATGAGTTCACTAAAGTACAAGCTACAAAGAATGTTCAACGTATACTATATATATATACACACAAATAATTTCTTAACTAAATTGCTCAAGCTCTATTCCCATACATCAAATCTTAATTTATCACAAAAAAAAATCTTAATTTCGTCAATCTGCCTTCATTAAAATGAAATAAAAGAGGTTTAGATCTGGTTTACTCCATTTTCAATATGATCAACTTAATATATGCACTGTTGCGAACACAAATGATAGTCAATTGACTCAATTATAATAAGTTCATTTAAATGATCATTGTATATATCTCAAAAGCTTTGATGAAAACCACAATTTTCTTAAATGTTTAGGAGTTTTAGTTACGTACATGACGTTAATTTGTTTTTTTTCCTCTTAATGCTTCATTTACCAAAAGTTTTCTTTAAATATATAAAATGAAAAAAAATCACTGCACATAGTGTATCAAAACTTTTGTTTTGGGTCCAATCATGGAATGCCCATTAAAGAAGAATTTAAGAAAAAAACTAGTTTGGGCCCAATGTATTTTCACATCTAAGTTAGATTCATTTATCCACTAGGCCCAACGAAAATTATCGATCTATACTAAGAAATAGTAATGGATTTAATGGTGGAATCAACAACTATTTTTTCAGGCCCATAAAAAACAACTATATTTTTATACGAAAAAAAAACAATTTTATTTGAAAGAATTGATTAAAAAAAGAAGAAGAAGGAGGCAGGTATATAAAAGTGCTCATGTTTTCCTTATCTGGAATGTTTTGAGTCAATGGATAAACAAAAGATTCAAATGATATGATTAGGATCGGATAAGAAGATAAGGAAGAATTTTTCTCACATTGGTCTTTTGATTTGTGACCAATATCTATATCAATTGATTGTGTAATTAATCTTCTATATTGATAAAAAAAAAAAATCTTCTATATTGATCTTCAAATATATATCCAATTGTTGATTAAACATTCTTGTATATTAGATATGATGATATGATATGATATCTTTAGATTTTATGTGCCTTCAATCCCTCAAATGTCAAAACCAAAATAATAATAATAAAGCCAAAGTGCGAATTTGGTCTTCTATCTTTGTTTTAGGTCCCAAATCAGTCCTATATATTTTTTTGTCGAATTCGGTCCTGTATCTTTGCTCCAGGTCCCAAATCAGTCTTATATCTTTTTTAGTCTCAGTTTTGGTCCCATATGTTTTGAAAATCTCCCACTGTTAGTCCTCTGTCCATTTTAAACCGTTAACTAGGTAAATTAAGTCAGGAAAAATTACAAACCAATCCTTTAAATTACAGTTTAGCCCTGAAAACTTCAAGTCTCTTTCACTTTAGTCCCAGACCATCAAAATAAAAGTGAAAGCATCTCTGAAGATTCTCAAACCTTACATATCGGCCCTAATCCATGATTTTTTTATGAAATGGAATAGAAATGCAAAAACAACACAAATTAAAGCAAATGACAGAGGGACCAAAACTGAAAACGCAAAAAATTTAATACCCACCAGAAAATGCCTCAAACTCGCTGAAAAATGTACGGAAATCGCCGAGAAACTCAAGAACCCATCCAAAAACCCCAATCCTCACTCAAATAATCACTCTCAAATGCTTCAAAAAAGAATTTTTGAAAATCCAAACTTTCTTCTATTACCTCCCTTCGAACGAGTTTGGATTTTCCAAAATTCTTTCTTGAAGCATTTGAGAGCGATTTGAGTGAGATTTCACTGAGGATTGGAGTTTTTGGATGAGTTCTTGAGTTTCTTGACGATTTCTAAACTTTTTCCGGCAAGTTTGGGGCATTTTTCGGTGGGTTACAAACTTTCTGCGTTTTTGGTTTTGGTCCCTCTGTCATTTGCTTTAATTTGTGATTTTTGCATTTCTATTCTATTTGTTGAAGAATTCATATTAGAGACCAAGATGTAAGGTTTGAGAATCTTCAGGGATGGTCTTTCACTTTTATTTTGACAGTGAAGGACTAAAGTGAAAGGGACTTGAAGTTTTCAGGACTAAACTGTAATTTAAAGGACTGATTTGTAATTTTTCTTGACTTCATTTGCCTAGTTAACAGTTTAAAATAGACGGAGGACTAACATTGGGAGGTTTTCAAAATATATGGGACCAAAACTGAGACAAAAAAAAATATAGGACTAATTTGAGACCTAGAGCAAAGATACAGGACCAAATTCGCACTTTGGCCTAATAATAGTAATAATAATAATAATAATAATAATAATTTTCTATATACGTCGAGTATAATATCTATCATATTGGTCCAAAAAGAAAAAAAGAAAAAGAAAAATGCCTATCATGTGGTTATTGTGATTTGTGGCTATCTATACTTTCCAAAATAGTTTTTCAATATTTTGTTAACTAAAATAACACATGTTGTATATTATCTTATTGTCAATCAGCAGAAAGCTAGAGAATAAATAATTTTTAAAGACTAAATATTATATAATTAATGAGAGGATTTATATGTACTGCGTAATTTGGTATATTGATTCCAAATGTTTAACTTTTAGCTGTGCCAAACCCAACCTAAAATATTAAAAATACGCCCCAATAATAAAATCAAAAGACAAATTCTAATTCTTCATATTTATTTATTTATTTTTTGGTACAGTGAGAAAGCTAAGAAAAGCTAAACAAGAGGAATTCTTCATATTTATCATATACACTCAAACACGATTTTAAACACTTGGAGGATCAATTTGCCATATTTTATCAAACGACAAACACCTGAAGACATCTTTGAGTTTAATTTCTAGTGCAAAATTTTTTAAGTCTTTAAATTATCTTAAAGTCATGATTCAATCCTTAAATGTTAGTAAATTTTTTTTTACAAATATCGCCTATTTAATTTAGTCTTCGCAAATAATGTTTGAATAACTAAATAATTGATGTTTGTAAAATAATTAAAGACCAAAAAATACAATTATAAGACAAACTCAAGAGTAAAAAATAGATTTAATGATTTTTTTTTGTTAAACTATGGTTTTTCTCACCTATCCGTGTTTTGATCTAATCCATTCAGATTAAGAAGCGAAACAGTTTGAATCATCCTAATAATGTCAATTCTAAGGATTAAATCATTATTGGTAGATTTACTCGTGAATAACAAGTTTCACATTCTCAAATCAAATTTATATCACCTCAAAATCTAATAGCACCAAATTGGATATAACAAAAAAAAGGTAAGTTTAATTTGCACAAACCTGAAAATCATCTTAATTACTAGTATAATATACAAATTAGAGTTGGCCAAACCTGAAATCATCAAATTATTGGCAAGGCTTGATCATCATCATGGATCGAAATTCCTCAAAATCCACAAACCCATCTCCATTCTTATCAACTCCTTTGATCATCTTCTTGCAATCTTTGAGGCTGCAATTCTCATCACACCCCAAATTCACCAAAACCCTTTGCAATTCCTTAGCATCTATCACACCATTCCCATCACTATCAAATATCAAAAAAGCATCCTTTAATGCTTCTTCTTCTTTCTTTTTACCATCATCACCATCTTCTAATTCTTCCATTACCACTACCATAAACTCATCCAAGTCCACAAACCCATCTCCATTAAAGTCTAACACTTTGACTATTTTTTCAGCCTCTTGAGAACTCGAGCTCTTTTTTATTTTCTTTTTCTTCTTTGTCCCGAGGCCTATGAGAATCTTGTTGAACTCGGTGGCGGATATTTTTCCGTCGCCATTGGTGTCAATGAGCTTGAAGACTTGTTTGAATTGATTGGAGACACCCTTGTCCATATTTGATAAGGATGATGAGTCTTGAAAATTTGAGTCTTTGGGAGAGAAGAGTGATGCATTGGATCTCCTTCTTTGTGATTTTGGGTTGTGATTGCAAAGGAATGATTTGGTGTGGTGATGGAGGAAGGAAAAGAAAGTTGTGAAAAATTGAAGCATAGTTGAAGTACTTGAGTTTGTGTGTGTGTGTGTGTGTGAGAGAAAGATCAAATATGTGAATTTCTTGTGTGTTTGCGTAACTATGTGAAAGACCCCTTTTTGTCGGTTTGTAAAAGTATGATGAAAGTTTTCTTCTTTCGAGGCCTATGAATATGATGGAGATGAAAACGACTAAGGGAGGGGCTAATTGTTTGGGACAAAACTTGGGGTGCGTTGCTTTATTATTATTACACCTTTGAATCTATCTCAAGAAATTAATGATAAATATCTACGAGGATAAAGACATACCTTATTTAAGTAATTGATTGTTGAATGGGGTTTTTGACATTTTGCCACGCACCTTGGTGGAAAATGAGAAATCTCTTAAACTTTAGTTGACGTGGAAGTGATGACAATCCGAATAATCAATGTCTAAAAGCTCAATTGATTTGGATTGGAAAAAATCGGTTCTCGAAGAAAATTCAAATTCTTGTAACGTTTTTTAAAAGAAATTACGCAAGTTATAGGAAAAAGTAGAGAATTATTTGATTGAATCATTGAATGTAAAAGGGGGCAAAAAACAAAAAAAAAAAAGATGAAAATTATTATGTTCTGCTAAGATTGCAGCATTGTTGATTGTTCAATGAATGGACAAAGTTGATTTGGTTGACGATGGGTGGTTTATGGATTTTGTGAACAAGTAGGCAAGTAGCTAGAGGGGTTCTTTTGCAATTTTCACTTTTTTGCTTTTTTTGTGTCTTGATAAAGACTATTTGTAAGACAATTCGATCAAGTAGCTTCAATGATTGACACAAGTTTTTTGTTAACCCCACTTCTACAAACTTACTAAATAATGTTACATGATTTAAGGAACTCATTCCAATGTATTTGTATTTTGATTCAGCCACTCCGACGATACACAAATTTAATATATGATACTGGGTCAGTCAATAATTTTCACGAATTAATTCTAGCATTCAACATTAAACCTGAATGTATAGATACAGATAAATTCGGATTATTGGCAATGGTAGGCTTCTAAATTCAGAATAGTTTCTGCAAATCTCAAAGTCAAAAATGGGAGAACCGGAAAAGTAAGCATACAACATTTAAACCGCTTATGTCAATACAGATCAATACGCTAAGCTTCTAGATACATAAGATTTGGAAGGTACAGCCAGAGGAAAACCACTATTTCTTGAACTATTATCATCAAACTATATTTCTGAGGAAGTAATTCAAAACAAAGGAGGGATATAAACAAAAAGAAAAAAAAAATTAGACAAAAATATCCTACAATTGAAATGCAGGGTCAATCTAGCTCAACATCAGCATGACCGAAGCAAAACCGGACCAACTGATAAACTTAGCATATCACTGAGAGCTACCTGAACCTCATTTGACCCATGTTCGCAACATATCAAATTTGAGAGAATTGGGAAAAAATGAGCCAGGTTCTTCTCGAAAGAATTATCTCCCAAACTACAAATAGCCTGAAGGGTAGACACGATGAGAGGTGAGCGTGCAGCTAGTTCTCTCCGCTTCCCAGAGCCCGAAGGAATCAACCAATGCGGCTGTGTGCCGGCAGAGGATTCAGGTGTTTGTTTAAATGCTGCAATTTCAATATAAAACTCCAAGACCTCCCGACAAAGCCGAACAAGATAGGCTTCAACCTCAGCCTCCTCGTAGCTAGGAGGCCTGTCCTCAATAAGGTTCTGTAAGAATGTGAGGCATATTTGATAGGATTCATTCTCAAGGCGTAACAATGGAGGGTCTTGCATTTGAGTCATAGGGCCAAACTCTTGAAGCCTTGAACGTAAAATGGTATTGCTGTTAATCTTATGCGCATGTAATGCCACATCATGCAAAGCATCAAATAAGACTAGCATGTTCTTGGCGGAAAGGTGTGACCGGTACATGTTATAGATCTCCATCACCGCCTGCCAATTTCAGCAAAAGAGTTAGCATCCTCTTTCAGTAGACAAAAACATATTTGTTGCAGGCATGCATGGAATGTCAATGCACGGTGACAAAGTGTATTTGTATATATTCCCTAGGTTAATCGATTTTAGGAGTTAAATTTATGTAATTGATGGTCATTTCCATGAACAAAAGAGCAAGAAAATCTTATAAATTATCTGCTAAGGCTTAATGTCTAGGTGTGTATAAATGTATATCATATATGATATGACTTTGGAGTTTCAGGCCATCGATCAATTAAGGAAGATATGACATGAAATATGGAAAAAGAGAAGTGGCAGGAACTTACTAATTAAGGAAGATAAGTAACTTTGGACTATTTCTTTTATATTATTTTTAAATACAATAAAAATGAAAGTTCTTTTTTTTATATACAAAAAAAATGAAAGTTCTTTATTCTGTAATATTTTTAATTTATTTTATATTTTTCAAAATTAAAAATAATACTTGTATAAAAATGCAACTAGTATATAATCACTAAAGATAATAAGAATCTACCTGTATCAATAAAAGCTGAACAGCAGCTCGGCATTTTGCATCAGATAAATATGAGAAAAGCCGACGGCTCCTCTGGCTTTCTGGACCAGGACTGCCAGTCTCAGCTTGTTCCTCATCATTTTCATCAGGAGCTGAAGCATGTTCATGGTTTCTAACCATTAAATCTCCATTTTCAAGGAATGAAAAATCAGGAATTGTTGCATTTGCTGCTCCTTTCAGTGACAAAACCACTTCTAACCACTTTTCATCAGAAAATAACTCTCCTGCATTACTCATTAGACGAACAAATGCAGCAATACCGATGCCAGCTAGACTCTGATGAGGGCGCTTTATAAAGCTTACCAGGAGCAACAGCACCTTTTTCAAAAGTGGATTAACTGTATTATAAAATTTGACGAAAAGATCTACCACCAACTGAAGGGCCAATGTGCATGTCTCATAAAGCCATGAATCTTGATCAAGGTCACCTTCAGACTCTACTTCATTCTCCAGCACATTATTCCCCGAAGGATCAATAGCATGGCGCACATAGTCGAATATAGGAAATAGCACTGATTCAAATACTTTTTCCCATAAAGGTAACGAAAAGAGGTGGCCATGGTTACGTAAGGTTTCAAACAGCACTTGCAAGGCACTCTTCCTTATCTCAGGCCTGGGATCAAAGCTAAGCTCAGACAAACCTGCAATTTATACAACAGTGAATAATTATATCCGTAACAAGACAAGTCACTTTAGTTTTAAATGAACTAGTTTGCTCCAGTTGATGTCCAATAATTCTTAATACACTAAATACAGTGTACTCACCAGCCAATAAAGGGAACCAGAAATAGAGATGATCATCCTTGTCAGTCACCTCTCCAGTATCATGTTTCCCCTCTTTTGCTGTTCGAGGTGAAGGCGAGGAAATCTTTCCAGCTTCCTTATCCTTATTCCTTGATGATGCGCCAAGGTCTCCTTCTGCTAGCTTTGTAGCACAGAACCGGAGAAAAGCAATGGCATTTAGGCTAATCTCTTTGTTAAATCTACTATTGGTAAATGCAATGAGACAATTCACGCAATCGGTAAAGGTGGTGGTTTCAGTCTCTGTGATGTATGGAAAGTAGTCTCTAATAATCTTCTCGATTATTTCAAAAGATAATAGTACAATATTTTTGTGGTCATCATAAGCTGCTGTTGTGAATACCTGAAAACAAGTCCACAAGCAATAAGTATAAGATATTCTTCAGCAGACACCAAAACAAAAATATTCTGTGCAAATTGAGGTTCTCTTTAAACAACAGGGATGCATCAGAATTACCATGAACATGCTCTTCCACCCGGATTTGACATTGTTGACACGAGATAAAACCATTTGGGATACACATCTGATAATCAGTTCTCTAATTTCAACAGCACTACTCTTTCTCATAACAATGACAAATGGCTTCATGAATTCATTTTGAAAATTATAATTAGCTAACTCTTCCCGCTCTAGAAACTTCATTGACAATTGACGCAAAGAATCCATGGCAAATATTGCAATTGAAAGGTTTCCAGAACAGCCAATGTTTACAAAGAAGTCAGAGAGAACATGCCAAATGCTTGACCATACGAGCCTGATGCGGTTCATATTATAGTGCCTGTCATTACAAAATAATCATGTCACAAAATTAAACATGTGTAACTCATCATGAAATTCAATAATACTATACCCAACTGTGTTTTTCGTTTTTTAATCAACTGCACCCTCACACTTTAATCTTTGGGGGCAATTGTAATCCCACCCCCCACCCCAAAAAAAAGATATCCCATCAAGCACTTCTTTATGGGCTAATGTGCCTTGTGTGACATTTAGTAATATTGGGCACAAAAACTTAGTTGAATTGACCAATTTTCCCAACACAAACAGAATTTTGCATGAATTTGGCTTTGGTGCAATGGTGGCAAAGTGCCAAATTATAGAGTCAACCTGACCAAATGCTAAATTTATAAATAGGTTCAGTTGACTGTTCTTTTTGGAGAGGGGGAATCCAAACCTCTTAAATCTTAAAAGAATGAGAGAAAAGAAACTAAAATTAAGGATGCCAAGAAGGGAGCATGCATTGAATTTAAATAGCAAAAGGATAATTCATACGCAATCTCAACTATCTTTGTAAGACTGAAAACCCGTGGATCAGATGGAGATCTCAGTTCTTCCATGGAGACCTTGCATAAAGCCTTAACAAAATCAATTATGGCCTCACTATTTAACTTCTGACTCCTAGTGAAAATTCGATTCATTTCTGAGCTTCCAACTTGTTCCAGCATGTTCAAATTAGAAACTAGATTATTCATCTGTTCTGATGTAACTCCAGAAGCATTACTTCCAATACCAGCACTATCATATGAACCTCGCAACACTGAAGAAGCAGCATACTGCATCCTCCCAGGTCCTTTCTTCTTCAAAACAGGGAGGGTGGTTGATTTTGCTTGCTTTGTTTTTTCTGAATCATTTTGAGGAAAGGCAAAGAATGTGGCATCTGGTGGTGCCCCCTCTCCAAGAAGATGTAGATGCTCAAACCGGGAAACACATGTCAAGATATGCTCCCAAGCGTCTTGTAAGTAATTCCCATCCTCATCAGCAATTGTAACTATAGCCTATCAACAACGAAGATGGAAAATCCAAAAGTCATCCACCAAATCATCAGTTGATCTAAGAAGCATTAGATTCAATATTTTGAAGTTCTACTATGTGTCTATAGATATTGTTCCTAGAATGGTTTTCACTTTTCACCAAAAGTAGGAAGACTTCATCATAGAAGTATTGACTAGATAGGTCAGATTTGTTTTTGGTTGGTATGTGCCTATGAGAATGTAGATTCCAGTTGGATTGAGAAGAAAAGTTCATATGGAACAAAAACATGTCATATTTCTTGAAGTGATCCTTGGCAATACTTACAGGTATACTCATATAATCACCATAAGATAATCTATCGATCAAGGCTGATAAATGATAATGAAAAAGAATTAACATATCAAATGTATGCATTTAAGAACAAGGACAAAAAAAGGGTTAAAGAAATCATGGAAGAAGCACAATGAATACACAAATCATTGCACATTTTGAAATAAGGCACTAACTCTAAAAACACAGAAACACAAAGCACAAGGAGAACTGCTAGTTTATAACAAAACCAGCTCGATTCATTGTGTATAAGTCTACTGAAAGAGAAGTTAAACTTAAAAGTTTACCAACCTTGATAGCATCTATGTTTTTCTGTTTGATATCAGCAGGAGAGTGCAGAGAGGTAAACTTGGCTAATGAAGTCACAAAAGCATCTCTATGAGTCTTCATGGACATTACAGAAGTAACATGAATAGCTTGGCGGAAGCCATCAAGACAGAGAGCTATTACAATTTCATCATCACTTTGATCAAGAGGGACGCTGAAGGCAGCTAACATTGGCGCCCAACATACCTCAATCATGAATCTAAGGATTACCACATCTGTAGCAGCATAATAGACGGACCTACAAATTGCAAGAAAATATATATAAAGAAGAAATTTTAGGATATTTTTTAATTTTCTTAATCTTGATGGGAACTGCAAGAAAGTAAATTAGATGAACTTAATTCCAAAAAAGTTTATTTGGATAAAAACAAATAAAGAGGAAAACTATAAATATTTCAGATTCATATATTATACTACAAAAAACATACTATCTAAAGCAAGGAATACTGGTAAAACAGGTAAGACACAAAAGCAGCCTGAAATTGAATTAATGGTGGCTACAATAGATTTTCAGTGCAAGAAAAAGAATGGACTTAGTGGTGTGCATGACCTAGAGAAAGAATTTGGACAGTAAAGAATCACTTAGAGGGAATGGGATAATATAGTTGAACATACTCAGACTTGCGGGCTTTCTCCTTGAATTGTTCTTGCATATGTCTGATAAGATCATCACTGGTTCCCATATGACTGTCTTCCCCACGCTTGCGGATCACAATATTCAAGATACCATCCAAGCCCAAAAGTCTGTTAGGATTGACAGCCTGCCTTTGTTGGAGAGCCAGGTTGTCATCTTTCATTTTGATCTCATTTCTAGATATTCTTTCAAACAATGACCTCATGTATTCTTCTGGTAGATCTTTTCCATCATCTATACCACGATTATTTCTTATGAAATCATCAGCAGACATCTGCATGACACAATAGTACAATGGTGTAAAAATGTATACTTGTAGAGTTATTTCTATCATATTCATATACAAATGTAGAGGATTATCTCAGCACACCTTGCTTTTCACCATAGGATTGTGAGCATCGGTATTTAGCATTATCACAGAATAAGCAAGGACATATGCTGTATCGGCACTAGAAAAGGCCTTTGGATTACATTTGCAATAACGTTCAGCAAACTTCTCCATGATCCGATCAATTTTCTGTGCCTCACCAGGCAATCTAAAGCCTTGAAGAAAGGCCCTAATTGCCTCATCAAACTCCATCCCTTGAAATTCAAAAGAATCAACATAGGCGTGCATGACCTTCAACGATAATTCTTCTCTTTCTCCCAGATAATCACCAATCAAAGCCTTGTTCAATCCAGATGCATCTTTCAGAAAAGAAGCTATTTCCTCTGGTGAATTACCTACCTTGTTAGCATTGATGAGGAATTCAATTCCTTTCTTAGGTTTCCTGTTAAAAAGAGATATACCTTCCTGCCACAAACTTAGCATTAGCTTCACAGATGATGATTAGCTAAAGTAAGAACAGGGACATAAGTGCTTCTTAAAACCTTAGGCATTTGCTCACCTGAAGTTCCAGTTTGTAAGCTCGGCGTTGCTCAATAGAAGAAGCTTCAGAAGCATCGTTAGAGATTTCAGAATGAGAGTCTGCACTTTCAACAGGTTCTTCACCATTCCCGTTTGCCATGGGAAGACCTCCAGCTTCATGGTTGTTATCAGCTACTTCAATTTTCTTGTTTGAATGAGGATCTGGAATGCGCAGTTGTCTGTTCATCCAGTCTCCCATTGATTTCAGAACAGCAACCAAGCATTTCATGGCCTCAAATTTTAGCGTTGCCTCTTGAGGTGGCAAAAGTGAAGTCGCTACACCGGGAGGGACACCTTGAGCAGTTTTAAGGAGTCCATTGACCATCCTACAAGGAACAGAACAATTAGACAGAAAAAATAAAACATAGTATATTAATTAACAACCACACCCATGCCGGAAGGAATAGCGTATGAAATCCATCAAGACTTACAAAGCTACTAACCATGAAATACGGGAATATAGTACCATAAAGTAAACTAAATGTGAAAGGAACAAATAAAAAAGCATACCTCTCAAATATGTTTGATGAATTGACATCACAGTCATAGTTGATAAATATGTCCACCAAGATCTGTGAATCAACACACAGCTTCTCTAGAAAACGAAGCACTATCATCTTTTGTTGAAAATTAGGCTGAGCTACATTTTCCAGAACCCTGAGAACAATCATTGGGAAAAAAACTCCAATTTCTGCTTTCAATCCACTTCTAAATCTTGATACAAGACTGATGAAAATGGAGCAAGATAACTGAAAAACAATCATAAGAGTCGAAGCACTGTTCTTCAACAATGATAAACATAAGTACTGCTTGATGGCGCCTAAAAACCTGATTGACACGAGCAAATTCAAATATCAGTAGTATTCATTATCATTCAGGAACTTCATAGAATAAAATAGGAGAAAAACAACCATGTCAAACACTTGAAGAGAGTACTGAAAATATTATCTCAACTTTCATCAGTGAGGATTTAAAGTTAAACATGGAAAAACACAAACCCAATACAAAAAGGTTCATTCCACATTTAAGAGATAGGTAAAAAGGAACTAAACATCACAGAAGAATCATAATCTATGTACACATGAAAATATAAAAGCAAAACAGAATCTGTATTTGTCAGCAGTTAGGGGCCTTTTAATATGGTTTGATATTACTCTACTAAATAGTGATGGAAACAACAGGTAGGAGGACAAGGTGGCTTTAAAGTTCCATATGGCAAATCAAATGAAGTTTACTAAATTTTGAAAATAATTGATGAAACAACAGGTAGGAGGAGAAAGGTAGCTTTAAAGTGGCATATGGAAAAACAATTAAAATTTAACTAATTTTAAGGAACAACAGGAATGAGCTCCGACTGCTATCATTCATTCATACAGTTCTGAATTATATTTGCTGGGAGCCTGAAATGGAAATACCTTTCAACTTCATATGACTCGCATCACAACAAAAATACATCAAAACCATGCTTAAGGAGAAGGAGGTTCAGAAAACCAAGACGTACTTAATAACTCATAAATCATGGTCCCTTAAAATATAAATGACCTCACTTAAGTTTGAATATTTTAGCTTATAGCTCCCACACATCTATTGCACCTCCCTATAAGATACTTCTTTTAAGACACTTCACACGGATTTTCTAGAGCAGGATATCCTCAGACCATATAGTCCAGTATCACCCCACTAAAAAGCTCAGATACAAAATTATCACATACTTCTCTTTAGAATCTCTATATCTTGCAGCATAAACTCTGTTTCGTGATCAATATACTGTCACCACCATAAGAACTTTACTTAATTATGCAAGCAGAAAATAGGCATAACAGACAACAAGTGTGAAAAGATAACCACTCCTCCGCCCCAATGTTCATCCACAATTTCATTTTCATGATATCATTTCAGATATATAACCATATCCACCTGACAGAACTTCCAGACAAAGAGACAATACAGCCAAGTCTTTGACAAATTAGACCTTTTTTTGCCTCCCTAATAAAAATGATCACATAAAAAAGGTTAACAAAACCAAAAAAGTTTACAAACAAAGTAAAGATACCTTTCACTAGTCCTGAATACAGCTCCAGCGTTTTCCAGCAAGATCTTCAAGAGCTCTAATGCCACAATTTTTCCCTTCATCAGCTCCGGGTCAGCAGCAGCTTCCTTGGGGGGTGTCTTCATAGATAGTTTACAAAGAGCCCTAAACACCAAAAAGGCATCCCTCCGCAACTTATTTCCAATCTGAACTTCCAAATCATCATCTCTCTCAGCCTCCCCATCCACCAACTCACCTTTCCTTCCCTCCAACGCTGTCTTATACATGCTGATTTCCCAATACTTTGCATCCAGCATGTCTTTGTCCGTGGAGTCCAATAAATCCGCAGGATTTGTAGTCTCCACTGTAGTGGTCTCAAATGCACCATCATGTCCACCTAAAGAAATTTTACTAGGCGTAACAGGGTTAAGCACCCCATCAATATCCTGCATAATTTTCGTGATAAACCCTTGCACAAACTGCGTCTCATCGGATTTCTCAACAGGTTCCATTAATTCAGCCACTACAATTGGTTGAATTGGGACAGTGGAAGAGTCCGCCTCCATTCTACGAAACACTATCACCAGCATTTGAACCAAAGACGCTTTGGCCGTTGTCTGATTCACCACATTCTTACTACCAAGATATATATCATAACATGTCCTCACAATGAGGAGCAAGCAATCACCATGAATTCTCAAAGATATCGATGTTACAGCAGATAAAAGCGTCTTCAGCACCAACAATTCCATCGCATCGTCCCCCAAATCGTGACATTTACACACTGAATCAATCAAACCAGACAACAGTTTAGCCTCCGGGCCGCCACCTCCGGGGTCCGCCTCGCCGCGTAGGTAACCATGAGCGATCAATTTCTGTATAGCATCAACAGCGGGATCAGCGATCTTCAAGAACCCAGAGCCAGCAGCATTGATCAAAGGGCTAAGAATGGATTCAGACTCCGCAAGCGAGTACTCAACAGGACCACCGTCATGGAGTGGACCAGGCACCGAACTCTCGGGATCGGCATCGGACGGCGAGCCAGGCTGCGCCTGTTGTTGCTTCTGATACGAATTGAGCCTCTCGATGACGGATTTGCACTCATGAGCTAGCTTCGCGTGCTTCCTCCAGGAAGCGTTCTTGACGATTTTCTCGAGTGCAGGGATAACAACCTGATTCAGACGGGAATCGGCTTCCGACGAAGCCATTCCCGAGCTGGTGTCACTTAGTAACGCTTGAGATCTCGAAATCAAAGAAGGAAAACGCAACCGATTCCTCTACAATAATCTTCCCATGAACTCAACCACTGAAATTGAAAGAACTCGCTATTGCGTTCGTCGATTCAACACAATGGGAGCGAGTTGACTCAGCGAGTCACAAATCTCTCATCGACGGAGAAACACAGTGAGGTTCAGGGATCTGATCGCAGTGAAGAAGAAGAAGAAGAAGAAAGAAGAGATTTGAGATCGCATTTTCATTTTGGTTTGGATCGCTCCTCAAAGGTCTAAGCTTGTCTGTTAATTTACCCAAATACCCCTTTCTGACTCTGCTGTATAATAGTAATACAATGGGTAATGTAGGGGCAGTTACGGGTTTCCAATATATTGCTCTAGAGTGAAATTAATACTAAAAATGCTTCTAATAACTTGTAATAGATACAATCCAAAGATGTAGATCTCAAATAATATCTTATAATTTTGTCTCTCTTTTTTAAAACAAAATTTTTTTCTAATTTTTTTGAGCAATTATTTTGCATTTTTGCTCTTGTGGATGAAGACCGAAGAATATGAAACTATGAATGATTTGTGAAAAATGTTGGCAATTTGTTTTGTATTCAAAGAAATGACAACTTCGGATGATAAGAGGTCTAAAATATTTACATCTTTAATCAAATTGAATAATTCTTCAGTTTTTTTTTTCTTTTTGCCAAATTTACTTCTATGTTACAGTCTTATACATTTTTTTTTTGCCTCAACTTACATATCAATAACTTCTCTTGGAAAAAAAAAAGTTTATATCCATTTTTTTATTGTGCTAAAATGTAGACAAATTTTACTACTTATCTTTTTTTTAATGATTTTTCATGATTTATCTTGCTTAAGCATAACTCAAAATCTCGGATCTTTATTTTATTGATGATTTTTATTTTGACAAATTTTATATGAATATGAGTTTCATTATTAATATTAAAGATATTTTTTTTCACATAAATATAATTGATTGATAAAAAAATTTTATTGATCATCGGACTTAATTTTTTTCCCTTAATATATTAAAAAAACATTCATATATATATATATATATATATATATATATATATATAGAAGGGTGTTGGAACCCAAATGTTCATCGTTTAGCTTGTAGAATTTCAATTTGAAGAAAACCAGAGAAGAGCTTAAGAGCTACAAAGTGGTTTGTACTCAACTTACATGCCGAACATAAGTAGTAAAGGATGAAGGGACTGATCAAGAGAACAAAAATCTCAATGTTCCTATAACACCTATTGTCCCAAGCAGCAAATATGGAAACAATTATGTAGAATATAATCATTATGTAGGACATACGAAGATTAATTTAAGTTTTATAATTATTAAAATTTAAAAAAGTAAAAAATTTTTACCCCCTCTATTTATATATATATATTAGTCTATCATACAATTTGTGATATCAATAAATTGTCATATGGTTTAATCTGATGTATTAGATTGTTCTTATGTCATAAATAAATTGTCATTTGGTGTAATCTTATGCATTAGATTGATCATATGGTTAAAAATAATATAACAATTAATTACATCTTAAACAAATCAATAAAGTAAGATGGAGAAAATTTACTTTTGACTCCTACAATATAATATTAATAAGTTTACATAATATTTCTAAATTATAAAAGTAATCATTAAATTATTACTGAATAAAACTTATTTTTCTCATACTTGACTATAAATAATGAAAATAAATCCATAGAATTTTAGAATTTAAATTTTGAAATTTAAGATTGGCATCACCAAATTCTTCTGGTTCATAGACGTGGGTTCTGGAAAGTTTGACCATGTCTTTTTAATTTTTACTTATTTAATGTTGTTGATTATATTTTGAATAATTTTATGTTAAATGATTTTGATCGACTACCAAAAGACCCGTTAGACATATATATAATAGGATAGATATGACAAAAGTACTTTAGGTATCCCCAAAGTATGCGGTTATTTTTAGTTATACTTTTTAAAAAAAGGCTACAGTGCACTTTTGGTCCCGTAACTTTGGCAAAAGTTTCAATTTGGTCCCAAAACTTTTTTTGTTGAAATTTTAGTCCCATAACTTTAGCAAAGGTCTTAATTCGGTCTAATAACTTTTGAAAACGTCTCATCGTTAGTCCCAAGCTAATTTCCATTTATTATCTGCCGTTAAAAATGATCTAACATACTGAGTTGGATGATGACGTAGCAAATATGAATGAAGTTATGGGATGGATGGAAATCAGCTTAGGACCAACTGTGAGACGTTTTCAGAAGTTATTGGACCAAAATTGCAACAAAAAAAGTTATGGGACCAAATTGAGACCTTCGCCAAAGTTATGAGACCAAAATTACAAAAAAAAAGGGTAAATTGCAATTTGGTACCCTGTGGTTAGGGGCGATCTCACTTTGGTACCCTGAAAGAAAAATTTGTGCAGTTTGGTGCCCCGTGGTTTGCTCCGTTAGCGAATTGGTCCCCTGTGCTTTATTTCCATTAGGATTTAACGGCAAATTTGATTGTGAGCACCTTAAAATGTCAAAAACCTCCAAAAAAAGTCTTCTCTTATGCGTTTAAGTCATTTCCCTTTACTAAAAGGGATCAAAACATAAAGAAAACGGAAACTAAAGAGTATATTATGTAATTTTATTGTTGAGTTGAAATTAATTATAAAAGGGTCTTTTGAATTCTAATATTACATAATTTTTTCCTTTTCATAAGATTTCTTTTGAATAGGTCCTAATTTAATTACACTTTAATCCCAAAAGTTTATGATCTTTATCAAAATAGTCCTTAGAACCTCAAAAGACAAATGAACATCTATGATTTATCAAAAAATCCCCATACTCAACTACTAGAAACTGAAATTTTCATTCAAGTACACTACAAACAAATCAAAACCCCCAAATTTTTCCAAAATAAGCCCCACAAATTTCATTCAAGTACACTATAAACAAATCAAAACCCCCAAATTTCTTCAGACCCACAAATCAAAACACCCAAATTTTTTCAAAATCAAGACACACAAAATCAACATCATCATCATCATCTAATTTCTTCAACCCAACATTCTAAGTGAGTCGCCGGCATCATCATCATCCTCGTCGTCTTCTTCATCGTTAACACTGTCCTCTGAAGTATCTTCTCCACCATCTTCTCTATTGCCGCCGTAATCAACCTATCCCCTCTCCTCCTCTTGGTTTGCCTCGATCGATCTCTGTCGCGGTCTCTGTCCCTGTCACGATCTCGATCCTTTTTCAAAGTCCCTCGATCTCTTAGCCTGGCGGGCTCTTGAAGCTCGTGTTGGGAAATCCCCAGGGAAACACGCAGCGGAAAACACGCAAATTTAAAAAAAAAAACTTGCGCCCCCGGGGAAAACCCACCCTGAGATCCGCTAGCTGAATTTAAAACCAGATATGAAAAGTGTTATACCTCAAGCTTTCAATCGGATTGATGATACTGGTGAGTCTAGAAGCACGTCTCCACGTCCTTCCTCTACCGGTGATCCACACGAACAGTTTCCCGAACACGAGGTGCTAGCCTCCACGCCTCTTTCTCCAAAGAGACTCGGGATCCAATCTACAGATTCTGAATTCAGGAACTCCTTCTCTGAACTCTGGTGGATGGCGCCACAGATCAACAATCAGCAACAAAACTCCTTTTGTTCTATTGTTGTCTTCAAACCCGTAGAACCCACAACTTTCGATTACTCTTCTAACTCCTTAGAAGAAAATCGACTTCTCTCCTAAGGAAGGTGGGTGTCGAT
>QANZ01044257.1:78069-213364 GCA_003254925.1 Chamaecrista fasciculata
AAAAAAAAATTACAAACTCAACCCGCGGGTTCAACCCAACCCAACCCGCAACTCTGCGGGTTGGGTTGGTTCGGGTTGAGTTTTAAAAATCATAAAACCCAACCCAACCCAACCCGCAGATTGATGTGCGGGTTGGGCTGGGATTTCCCCTCAACCCGCCCCAACCCAACCCGTGCTCACCCCTACCAAAACATATCACCCCAAAAAAAAATTAATTAATAATTTAATATAATCCAATCCCCTTTAATTAATTAAATTAGATAAATTAAAGCCCCCTCCAACTCCACTTCTTCATATCACAAATCAATCAATCAAACATTAAATCCACACATCATATCATGGTCATTCATCACCATGCTCTCATATCCATCTCTCTCAACTTGAAGGCCACCTCTTGATTGATCGTACTAATATATGATCTCAAATTTTCATTCTCTAATAAATGATTTTTGTTTGTACAGTCAGAATGATAGAAAGAAAGAAAAATGTGAGTTACGTTTCATATAATGCTTTTATATAAAATTTCCTTTTCTTTCTTTGCCTATTCTAATAAAGAATACTATTTTTTTAATTTATTTTAAAAATATAATTTAATTCTTGAATATTAAAAATGTATTTCTGAATTTTTAATTTTTTTTTTATAAATATTAATTATTTAGTCTTTAAAGTATTATTTATAAAGATTAAATAATTGAAGTTTGTGGGAAAAAATTTTAAAAATTATATTTCTAATATTAAGATATTAAATCATACACTTTAAAGAAATTTAAGAATTAAATTATATATTTTTCTCTACAATCAATCTAACATGACATCAACAACAACAAATGGTGATTGATGATTAATTAAATTAATTCAGGGTTAATTAACTAAATAATCAAGATTAAGAGTAAATTAACAATTTAGTCATTAAAAAATCATCAAACTAACAATTCGGTCCTAAAAGATTAAAATACACATTTAGTCCTTGAAAGATTAAAGCGATATACTATTTAGTCCATCAAAAGGACTAAATAGTATACCGTTTAGCTTTTTTAAGGACTAAATTGTACATTTCAATCTTTCAATGGTCAAGTTATCAACTTGATAATCGATCTTTCAATGATCAAATTGTTCGTTTACTCCAAAATTAATGAATAAGTAGAATTAAAATTACCTGTTGTTGAAGGGCAAAGATATTGGAGACGCAACCATAGACAGGGTCCTTAAGCCTGGCCTGAGCCTCAAAGCAAATGGTGACGACGGCGTCGAGCCGCTTGCACGCCGGAATATTCGTCAGCAGCTTCGACACGTTGCTCGCTCCGAACACCTTGTGCACGGCGGCGAAGTGAGCCGCCCCTTGATCGGAGTCAAAGTACGGCGCAAATATGCACCCCGCCACGCACTTCCGGCGAAGAAACTTACACGCGCCGCACGGCCCTCCTCCGCCGCCGCCGCCACTTCCGCCGCCACCCGGAGGACCGCCACCGCCGCCACCACCACTAGAGCTTATAGCAGCACTCATGATTCAATCAATGATAATTAATATTCCAAACTAATAGTTATTAGAACTAATTAATTATTATGATTTTGGAGGAAAAGTGATAAATTTATGAAGAGATTGATAGATATGGGATTTTTTTGTGAGAGAATTGAAAGGTGATGATTTGATGAGAACTATATATATAAAGGATGAAGAAGATGAAAATTTAGGGTTTGGTTTGGTGGGATTATGGAGCTAGTGTATTTTTAATGAGAGAGAGAGAGAGAGAGAGAGAGAGGGGATTTTGATGAAAAAGGATATAGAGGAAGCCTTTAAAGCCACGCGAGAGAGCAAAGGCAAAAGGGGGTTAGCAACAATATACAACACACCCACATTTTTTGTTGATTGCGTGAAGCAAACATGCCAATATATATAGATATATGTATAACTATATATAACCTCTCCTTCTTCTTCTTCTTCTTGATCTTCTTCTTCTTCTTTCTCTCTCTATGGATCAATGAATTGAGAGAGATAGAGAGAGATGGAGGAGAGGGGTGAGTTATATATACTTATATATGTGTGTGTGAGGTGGAGCTTTTAATTGATGAAGGGGGTGATAATGAAGAGATGATGTAGGAATGAATGAGGTTTTTGTTGGAGAGTCAAAAAGTTGACGAGATTATTAAAATAACCAAATTAAATGCCAGGATCCACACACATATATTCTCTCCATTTCTCATTTTTATCAATAACGTACATTTCACAAACAAATACACAAGAATAACACCTACATATGTATGTATAGTTGTATACATACACTCATTATTTATTTCATTAGTGCCTTGCTTGCCTATCTCTCAATGCTTATTTTTATTTCATGTGGTTTGTGTGTTCCTCTTTTTTTTTTTCTCCCTCAATTTTTCATTGGTGATGTATTAGAACTTCGAAGGATCTAAATGAGAGAATGTGATTTTTTTTTCTATATCAAATTTTAAAATAATATTTTTTGGGGTGAGATGCTAAGTCTGATCTGATCTGTTCAGAGCTTTAAAGAAAAGAGATTTCAATATTATTCCGAATTAATTACATTTGATTGTATACGTGTCAACTAATACATTAATGTGCTAATTAATAAGTATTATTTTGATTTAAAATTCAAAAAAATAACGAAAGACGACAAAAGACAGTAAGGATTTTTATCGTCTTTCGTTAAAGTTCTTTTAACTTTTTGTTCATTTTAGTTTCTTGTATACTTTAACCGATGTTCGTTCGAGATTCTCAAATATACTAATTAAAAAAATCTTTTAAAAAATAATAGATATTATTAGAATTCAGAGTATTCTCCAATAACTATTCACAGATCAAATAAAGTAACGAGAATACAAAAAGAGTGAAGAAAATATGAATAAAAGCAATTAACATAATTCCACTATATTAAAATATTGTTTACAATAAGTGATGAATGCACATATCACCCCCTCAAAGTTTGCCTTCTCAACTCACTACTAATGTATGAGTATCTTAAACTCTAGTATCATAAAAGATTACTTAATCTAGCTAGGTCCATAAGGATAAAAGACTTACTTAATTTCTTATCTTATTAGTAATACATAACCCTAATAAATACAAGTCACCTAAAAAAATCTTAAGTATTTGAATTTTGTTAAAAATATTTTAATTGAGAGAATTTTATTCATGTTATTAAATTTTTTAACTCAAATAAAAACTAATATTTAGGTATATATATATAATATCTTATGGAAGTTGTGTGTGTGTATATATATATTGAGAAAGCGTGTTTTAAGGTGCGTGGAGGGCAAAAGACGCCATCCATGTCTTTCTTTCTTTCTTTCTTTCAATCTCACAACTGCGAAGCTTTGAAAACGACTATGACTCACTCTTTCTTTGTCTTGCTTTTCTATTTTATACAAAATGCCAAATTGCTTACTATATCACTTTACACCTTTAAATTACATCATTGCCCTCATCCCAACCTAAATTCCATTCTTATTTCTTCCATATATGGTATATATATATATATATATATATAGTGGACGTGGATTAAAACAAATTTGGTACGAGTGCTAAGCAGTTTAATTTGTTACGTATCACTTAATTAATATCTTAAATTTAAAATTCAGTGAACGTAATTATTTTTTAAATAATTCTTTTATCATAAGCAAGTATATGACACCAATTGAATCTAAATTAATCAAAACAAAACTCAAAAGATCGAGCAAGCAAAAAAAAATTAACAATAAATCTATAAATGTTGGCTGCATTTACAATTTATATATATTTATATGTAATTTTTTTTATACAATATATATTTAATTAGTCTTTGTAATATAATCTATGTAAGATTATTATTTGTAAATTGCAAATCATCTTAAATTAGTAAGTATTATTTCAAGAAAAATGTAAAAAGTAAATTTTAGAGGTTACTTTGGAAATTGTGAAGTTAATTGAAATTATAACTATTGACTAGTTACTAAAAAAAGTTAATGGTAAAGTACCAATAAAGTTCTGACAAAAAAATAAAAATCAATAAAGTCGATAAAGCATTAACACTTTATTTTAAAGGTATGTTTATATTCGGCACCCGTATTATATGACACATATTTATAAATTTAGAATATAAAATTAATTTTTTATAATTTTAACATGACAAACAATAAAAAATAATGCTATATATAATATATATTGCAATTTTTAAATTTTTTATTAAAATTTATAAATTTTTAATTATTTAAATATATATATATAGGCTAAAGAATATCACTACTCTTGTCAAATATTTTGAGAAGAAGAAAAATGTTAAATGCTTAAAAGGGTTAAAATAAGAGTAAATTAACAATTTAATCTTTCAAAAATCACTAAATTGACAAATCAGTTCTCGAAAAATTGGAATACCTCTGCGAAAGATTAAAATGATATATTTTTAGTTCCTAAAAGACTAAAATGATATACTATTTAGTTCATAAAAATGACTAAAATAAATATATTATTTTAATCTTTCAGGAATTAAATTATGTATTTCAATTTTTTAAAGATTGAGTTGTTAATTCGGCGATCTTTCAAAACTTGAATTATTAGTTTATTCATAATTAAAATAATTATAAAAATAAGAAATTTAATATAATAATAATATTATTCTTTATAATTAAGGGTATATATATTATTATTTTGACATTCTTTATTTATCTATTTTATTAAAAAAAATATTATAAAGATTCTTTTTCTTGTTGGCCTAGTTTTTAAGGTTTCGCTTTGATTTGACTAATTTCAACTATGCATTTAATTATTCAAAAATTTTACGTGATATTTATGGTAAAATTCATGATATTTTTAGCCTTAATTAAATGCATTCATGATATTTTGAATAATTAAATATTTACCAGCATTCGTGATATTTTTTTACCATAATTAAATGAGATGTACAGATATTTTGAATAATTAAATATTTACCAGCCTTAAATATCGCTATGATATTTATGGTAAAAAAATTTTAGCCTTAAATATTTACCAGCATTCGTGATATTTTTTTTTTGGTGAACAGCATTCATGATATTTTGAATATTGAATTTTGTTTGAACGATATTAAACTATTTATTATTAGCCTAATTTTTCTAATTTATTGATTATTATTATAAAGATAAAGTATTAATGTTTTCTCTTATTCAAGAGATATTTACGGTAACACGCATCAATTAATCTCAACTAAGAACTAACTGCTTTCTTGATTTCATCAAAGACACTTTTTCTTGTATGAACTGTTCTAACATAAATCAACAACAGTATTTTATGAAAAATTGGATCGTTTTTTAAATGAACTTTGAACACACGTTACACATATCAATTATCCTCGTAGTTATCGTGAGATCAATAGAGATAATATAAATGAAATGAATAATTATATTTTAAGAAACTTAACAAAAAAAAAATAAGACTCTTATAATAATTAACCAGTGGCCTTAAACTATTACATAAGCAAACATTAGACAACTTGGATATAAAAATAAATTGAATGTATAGTAAGAGTATGATACTCGCTTTGACTTTTGTGCATTTTTTAAAATAAAAATATCTCTACCTCGTTTATTTAATATACAATTTGTTGATTATCTTTTGAGAATTGAAATAATTAAAAAAAATCATTTTGATAAATGTTAAAATAAGTGAGATTAATTAGTGGATTTGATATCACCTAACTATTAAAAGAGAACAAGTTCAAAGGTTTTTCTTTTTTTAAAAAAAAAAATTCCAAGAAAAGTAACTTTGAAGTTACTTTTTAATTTTTAAGCTAAACATATAGGCATTCTAAATATTTTATGAGTCATTTAAACACCTCCTAGAATTGGGTACAATTCTAAATATTTTTTCTTAAGTTTTTTTTTTAAGAAAAGTGATAGGAGAGAAACTTTTTACAAAACTCAACCCTGAAATGTAATGTTATATATAAAAATCCATTTATTATTTTAATCCGTAACTAAAAAAAATCTTTTAAATTAGGAGAGCAATCCAAAAATTACACTTTTTTATATCCCAAATTCAAATAAGGGCATTGACTAATAAATCCGTTTAATGTTTAACGTTAGTCTCAGTAGAGAGTAATATTCCATTTGACTGATGACTTGATCTAAATTATTTTTATCTTGAAATTTATTTATTAGACATTAACAATTTTTTTACACAACCAATTAAAAAAAAAATCTTTTTTTTAAATAATAATTAAATTTTCTAATTAGCACCACATTTTAATAGATGAAAGAGAAACTTGATTTATCTTTATAACTAAAAATTATTACATTAACTAAAGTAACTTGAATCTTGTCTAATCAAACTAATTAAACTTCTTCACAAGAAACTTTGAAGGAATAAGTGCTCACTGTATAGTTGTACAGCTAGGATTTCTATTAGATCAATTAGTTATAGTTTGTTAGTTGGAATTTATCAAATTGCCCTCAGTAGTATTTTCTGTTGTAAAGTTGCAGCTGTACATATCATGTATATATACTGATTCAATCAATGAAATTATCACATTTCGTTCATATACATAAATTCCTATATGGTATCAGTGCAAAATCTCTGATCCTTATTCATCTGCCGCTACATTTCTTCATTTTCTTCTTTGATTTTCTCTATTTTTTTTTCTTCGTCGATCGAAAATGACTACTCCTTCTTCTCCTCCTTCTTCTTCTACTGTTGAGAAAACTTCTGCTGAGAAAGTTTCTACTGATTCTTCTACTTCAGTGACTGGCTTTGTTCGCCAAGATCCTCTGTTCTTGCATCCTTTGGATAATCCGGGAATGCAGCTAGTTTCGAATCACCTTACACTTTCTAACTATCTCATTTGGAGTAGATCGATGCGAGTTGCTCTGAAAGCTAAAAATAAGTTGAGTTTTATTGATGGATCATGCAAGCCACCTGCGGATTCTGATTCTGATGCATTTGCGCATTGGTCTTTCGTTGATTCGATGGTCATGTCTTGGATTCTCAGTTCGATGACCAAAGATATTTCTGAGGCATATGTTTATGCTTCATCTGCTCATAGTCTTTGGACTGAACTTGAAGGGAAGTTTGGTGAGACTGATCGGCCTCGAGTTTTTCATTTGCGCAAGGAATTGCATTCTGTTGAGCAAGGTTCTGATTCTGTTGATGCTTACTCAAATCGAAAAAGGTTTGGGATGAATTACAGTGTTTAGAACCTTTGCCTAAATGCATCTGTAATAATTGTACTTGTGGTGCCTATAAGAAGTTAGATGAAATGTTTGCTTCTTGGCTAGTTTTACAGTTTCTTGAAGGTCTTAGTTCTGCTTATGATCAAGTTGTAAACAATATTTTGTTGCTTGATCCATTACCTCAGTTCACTAAGGTTTACTCTATGGTAGCTCGCATAGAAAAACAATTGTCTGTATCTGCTCTCAGTACTAAGACTGTAGATGCTAGTGTGTTACTAGCTAAATCCTCTTATGTTTCTAAGTCTGCTGTTTCAAAGTTTAATTCCAAGTAGAAGGATTCTACTAAGAAAGAGGATAGATTCTGTGTTTTCTGCTCTAAGACAGGTCACTTTGAAGATACTTGCTTCAAGAAACATGGTGTGCCTGACTGGTATAAGGAGAAGTATCCTAAAGATAAGAAAGCTATTGTGAATGCTGCTTTCAATGATTCTAAGGCTTCTAATTCATCTACACCTCTTGGACCTGGATCTGCTGCTTTTGCTGACTTAGTGCAACAAGAAGTTCGTAGGATTATGAAGCAGAAGTCAGTTGCTACTGATGATTCACCTGTTAGTGCTGCTTATTTTGCAGACTTTGCAGGTACTTTTTCCTCTTCTAGAATATCTAATGCTCAATCTCGATGGATTATTGATTCTGGAGCTTCTAGTCATGTTTGTGGCTCTCTTTCTTTATTGTCTAATATTTCTGCTCCTAAGCATCGACATACTGTTCAATTACCCGATGGTTCTATTCAGTTAGTTCAATTTGTTGGTACAACAGTCATTAAACCAAACTTAGTTCTCTCTGATGTGCTCTATATTCCTACCTTCAAGTATAATTTACTGTCTGTCAGTAGATTGCTTGCATCTTCTTCATTCCAAGTTCTGTTTGATAAAGACAAATGTCTTGTGCAGGACCAGTTGAGTAAAGCTGTGGTTGTAACTGTTGGGAAATCCCGGGGCAAAACACGCAGCGGAAGCAAAAGTAAAACAAAAATTTTGCGCTCCCCAGGAATTTCCCACCCTGAGATCCGCTAGTTGAATTTAAAACCAGATACGAAAAGTGTTATACCTCAAGCTTTCAATCGGATGGTTAAACTTGGGCGAGTCTGAGAAGTCTGTTTCCACGTCCTTCCTCCACCGGTAATCCACACGAACAGTTTCCCGAACACAAGGTGCTAGCCTTCTTGTTTCTTTCTCCAAAGAAACCAGGGAATTGAATCTACAGTTGTTGAACTCAAGAACTCCTTCTTGAATTCAGGCTAGGTGGCGCAACAGAGCAGAAGACAGCAACAAAACTCCTTTTGTTCTTCTTCTCTCAAAAACCCTAAATGCCAATCGACTTTCTCTCTCTAACTCTTTAGGAGAAAAGTCGAACTTCTCTCTCTACAAGGAGGAAGGCGAGTTTCTCTCTCTCTCAACAAGGAGGAAGATGAATTGCTAAATGAATTAGGGTTTCACACTTGTGTACATTGAGCTAGGCGACTTTTAGGCTATATAATTACCAAAATTATGGTAATTTTATAAATATAAAATCATGACATTACAATAATATCATATTTTTAAGACTTGAATATCTAATTAAAATATTACCATAATATTTTAATTCAAATTCAAATTGCTATCTTAGAGAATCAAATGGAAGATCAAATCTTTCAATGGGACCCACTAGATAGGCGCCTAGCTCCTCTTATTTTATGGAATTTTATAAATCAAAAATAACTCCTAACTCTTAGGAAGTCATAACCAAATTATTTTATCCCAATGTTTTTGAATTAAAATATTACCATAATATCTTTAATTCAAATTTTGAATCTTGAATTTAAATTCTTTATTGAATTAAAATATTACCCCAATATCTTAATTCAAATCTTGAATTTCAAATTCAAATTCAAACTCATGATTTAAATTAATAAAACATTTCTATTAATTAAAATCATCTTAAAAGAGGCGCCACCCTCTATATTAATATTGGGGAATTTTATAAATCAATAATCTCCTAACTTTTAGGAACCTTATCTGATTTATTTTTCCCTAATATTTTAATTGTAAATAATTAATCCCTATTAATCATTTAACAATTATTTAAACTGTAGAAAATTTAAGACAAGACATAATGTCCCAGACATTTCCTCTGTGTCTTAAATTAGGCCACCGGAGTGACCCACGAATTACCCTAATTCGTGTCCCTTATAAAAGGTGTTCTAATCCTGCTCGTGTGTGACCCAGCAGGCCCCACGTGAAGTTGGCAGTAGGTCATCCCCATGTCCTACAAGTCGTGAGCGGACTCTAGCAAGCCATCACGACTACCCAAAACACGTGAGTGATCGTTTGTTACCAAAACCGATTTTAACCTTCGTACCTCCTTGGCACCGACCCTATTGTTCTGCGATATCTTGGTTATGGATCAGGCACAGGAAAGTCATCCATGATCCAAACCTTTACTTTCTCGATCTCCTTGAGTAAGTCCCAATATCTAGCATGGCCATGCATTTCCTGGACAGACTCATCGAGGGCGCCAGTAAGATATCTCCCAATTTAATGGGGAACAAAATCCCAATTTTGGTCAGTCCACATTCCTCAGCACGGCAATCAACCAAACCCGTACTTAGCCCTTATGGCTACCCTGCTACGGGCAACGTTAGACTAGGCCAAAGTCTGACAACTGCAACGCCGGAATAATGATGACCTCATGTCTAAGGCGTCGTGACAGGCGTACAAGAGAGACAAGCTGATGACTATTTTCTGTTGTTATTTTCTGTAGTTATTTTCTGTTGTAAAGTTGCAACTGTACATATCATGTATATATACTGATTCAATCAATGAAATTATCACATTTTGTTCATATACATAAATTCCTATAAACTTAAAAGAGTAAATTAATAGTTTGATCCCTGAAAAATCATTAAATTGACAACCTAGTCTTTAAAATATTGAAATAAATAATTTAATCCCTAAAAAATTAAACAGGATACTAATTAGTTCCTAAAATAACTAAACAATGTACTTAAATTCCATGAAAGGGACTAAAGAGTATATTGTTTGGTTCTTTCAAGAATTAAACTGTGTGTTTTAATTTTTTAGGGATCGTGTTATTAATTTGATAATTAAATTATTAATTAACTTAATTGAAAAACATATGTTCTCATTAATCACATACATTAATTAGCATCATACTCAAGAATATCGCCCCTCTTATTTCCCATATAAAACTACTAATTACTATTCTTTTCTTTATGCATACCCTTAGAACCCCGATTTTACGGAAAGATGCATGTCATGTCCATCTCATATTTATGATATATATATATTAGTACTTAATAATAAAAATGTGTCAAGGAAAGATCTCACATGATGATCTTATAAATATGGCTCTTCCATACGATAGAGAAGCATAACTAGAGATCACAACAAAGGAGAAAAACAAAAGAAAAAAAACTACATAAAAAGCAACTATATGCCACTAGATTTCTAGATACTTTGACTATAGAAATTAAATCTTCAATTCCAAAAGCCAAAAGGGATCAATTAAAAGTCATTTCTTAGGTGTCATGATTGATCATATACATACATATATAATATAAATATAATCAATCAATGTAATGAGTCTAATTAAAGTCTAAACTTTTTCTTTGACTCCTTTGATTTCAATATCTTTTGACACACACTCTTTCTTTCATTTCTTTTTGCCTTCACTTTCTTAACTACATTAATTTTTTTTAATTTAACTTCACTTAAGCAGCTAATTTGCCGCATGTTCAGGTGACATCCTGAAGTATAAAACACGATTATTCAATCTGAAAATCCGGCAAGTAATTAATAATAATTTATTAATTATGTATAGCTATATATATTACCTATAACTAGGCATGCATGCACACACATATATATAATCATTAATATTTTTAATTAATTAAGTAATCATCCCCATAGGTTTTGACCGCACGGGTGGATCCATCAGGGATTCATGATTAATTAATTAATTAATCAGAATAATTAAATTATGAATGTTTGATTGTGCATCTTGTTGTACATGTTAGCAAAAGCTTAAGCATGCCTAGGTAATAACAGGACACTAATGAGTAATTAGACGTACACTAAAGAGGGACAAATTCAAAGAATAATTAGAATTAAAGTGTGTGAATCTTCCATGATCATGTGCTGCTACCTGCAAAACACACAAGTGGGTCTCTTTGCAAATCCTTTTGGGGACATCATGAAGAATTCAGAATTAATGACGTCTTTATATTACATGTATAATTAATTAATGAATATTGATTACTCAATTACTTTGTCTTTGAATGTTTAAGGTAAAAGTGTAAATTTAGTCTCATATCTTTAGGTCAATTCTCAATTGGTTCCATATCTTTAATTCAACTGCAAAATTGGCCTTATATCTTTGAGTCAGGAAGTGGTCTCATATCTAAATCCTTGCAAAATCTTTTTGCAAAGATATGAGACCAATTCTGCAACTTGGTCAAAAGATATGAGATCAAATTGAAATCTTTTACAAAGATATGAGATTAAAAGTGTAACAAAAAAAAATACATGATTAAATTAGGAACTCAATTAAAGATATGGCACCAATTTTGCTCTCTCACGAATGTTTTAATAAAGTCTTCTATATCTTATGTTTATAGTTAATAATTAGGGGCAACTGCATCTACGTACTTGCAAATAGTGAAGCAACATGTTAATTGAGATGTTTGGAGTATTTCATAATTAAATTAATGCAAAATACCATTTGGTGCCCCTAACGTTTGGGATCAGTTTCATTTATGCCCCTAACGTTTGTTTTGTGTCAGTTATGCCCCCAATGTGAAACGTTGGTGTCAATTATACCCTAACCTCAATTTTTTTTGCGCCAAAGTCCTATTTTGGTCCCTCAAGTTTGTTCAAAGTTTCGTTTTAGTCCCTCAAGTTTTCGGCGAGATACATGGCGGCCTCGACGACTACGAAAACTCCTAATTCAAGGTTTTTTTACCTCCTGAGTTCAATGGCAGCCTGCATTTTGCGAACAAATGACCAAAAATATGATTTTCGACGATTGTGTAATTTTTCGGCGGCTTGCCAGTCATTTTTTTGCAAAATGAAGGCCGTCATTGAATTCAGGAGGTCAAAAAACCTTGGATTAGGAGTTTTCATAGTCGTTGAACTCGCCGTGTATCTCGCTGAAAAGTTCACTGGAGGCTTGAGGGACCAAAACGGAACTTTGAGCAAACTTGAGGGACTAAAATAAGACTTTGGCCCAAAAAAATTGAGGTTAGGGTATAATTGACACCAACGTTTCACATTAGGGACATAACTAACACAAAACAAACGTTAGGAGTATATCTGAAACTGACCCCAAACGTAAGGGGCACCAAAGGATCTTTTGCCTTAAATTAATCTAATAACTGAAATTTTGAGATAGTTTTACTTTCTTTTTTTGAGATGGTTATACTTTCTCTATTTCTTTAAATTTGTTTATTAATTTATAAATGAATATAAATAATTATTAAAAATGAGAAAGATTTCTTTATGATTCATTTTCATATAATAAAATTAAAAATTAATTGATTATTTTAAATCATATTATATATAAGAGATAACATACCATTTGGACCCTGAATAATTACAAACATGAACTAGTTAATCATTAAAGCCTTTCTCTATTACTTAAACCAATGACACGACTATTACATGCATATGAATCACCACTAAATATCACGTATTAATTGATGTTGGATGTACAAAAAGTGGGAAGAATTAACATTATAATCTCAATTTCAATCTTCGTTACTTCTCCTATAAATTATTGTAGCTGCAATAGTTAGAGTTTAAGAATATTGTCACAACTAGTGTCCATCTTTTAGATTATCTCATTTTTTTAAATATGAGTTGCAAATGTGAAAATAATATTCAGAATGAGTTTCAAAATCTCACAATCCTTATCGATTTAAGTTTAAATTTGATTTTTTTAAAACTAATTAGGATGCTACATTGGTATTTTAACAAAGCCATATTAATAATTAATATACATATCATCATCAAGCTAACAAATAATATGAGAAATTAAAGTTGTGAAAAATCAAGGTTAGAGTCAATTATTTTTATTTATAGGGACAAAACATTGACTCACTAAATTAAGAGACTAAATAATGAGTTTTCTCTATATATAATTTTAAAATATATTAACTAACAAAATAAATCTATTTCTAATTCCAATGTAATTGTGGACTAACCTAATTTGAGACTTTGAGCACGATATATATATTCCAACGAAACCTTTAAGATTAATGCATGCACATATATATAAAGATGATTTTTTCATGAATTAGGTCTCTTTAATATTTTTCATGACCTTCGACGTCCGCCCATTGTTAAGGTAGTTAATCATGATATGTCATTAATTCATCTATAATGAAAATGTACTAAGCACCTTATTTAATTTATTAGTGTTTGACATTTATAATAAGGTGCATCATACATATATGCATATAATAAGATGCATTATACAAAATAAATAATTTGTATATATTTGGAAAAGTTAATTATTTGATACTAATCTAAATCAATACTATCGTGTTTGACTAAACTTTTCTTCACTATCAAGTTACTATAATGGAATTTACATTAAAACTTAATTTGTTGCAATTCCTTTTATAATCTAATGAAACCAATCCTTAACACAGTCATTTTAGTAAATAATATTGTGAGATTTTCTTTTTAAAAGTATCAAAGTCAAATTAGATTATAGAATAGTCACAGGATTTACAATTATTTAAATAACTCAAATCTAATAATAATTCATGAAGAATAATATGTAAATATAATAGTGTTGAACTAAACGAAACAAATAAAATCACAATTTATCCTATATGAAAAATATCTTTATTAACATTGTTAAAACGGGCTCGGATTCGCGGGCCAAACCAGCCCGTCCGCTAAATGGGCGGGCTTGGTCTCTAAAATATCAACCCGTTTAAAAATGGGCCTAAATGGTCCGACTCGTTTAGCCCGTAGGCTAAAACGAGTGTGGGCCGGGTAGCTCGCGGGCAGCCCGTTTCTTTTTTTTTTAAAAAAAAAAATTGGTTAGTAAAAAAAAAATATCCATGACCAGACTACCATCTTACACTGAGCCCAATAGTCCATTTAGTCTTTTAACTCTAGTTTTAATCCAATACACTCTTCATTCTTCATCATCTCCTCAACTCATCACACACACACACATAAGGCAGAAGCGGCTACTCAAGTACTCAACTCTCAACTCTCAAGTTCTCATCTTCTTCATCCACGGCCACCCACCATCGCCGCCTTCTCAGACCACCAGCGTCACACCTTCAGCTCTGTCGTACGTCGGCCAACAGTGGCCCACCGTCGTCCATCGACCATTCTTCTTCCTCTCCCTAGTTGACGTTTTCCACTTCATTTCCCTCCCCATTGATACTTCCATTTGATTCTTCTAATTCCTCTCTTATTTCTTATGAATTGTTGATGTATTCTAAGTAATTTTCCATCTTTAAACAATACATTGAATTTAGGCACTAAAGAATGAAGATGGGTCTTTGTGAAATGGTTACGATAATGAGCACTTGAAAGTAAGTACAAAAATGGGAAAAAAAATATTGGCCCGCTGGTTGGCCTATTAAACCCACGGGCCACGCTAGGCGGGCCTGGGCATTGAATTCTTGGTCCGTTTATAGACGGGTTGGCCTGGCCCGACCCGTTTAAGTCTGAACCCGTGACGAGGTGGTGCGGGACGAATCGAGTCGGCCCGTTTGACAGTTCTAATATAATCCTCATGATGAAAAATATCACCGATCTTGGTGTTACCAACAAAACATTTACGATTATACTCTTTGCATATCAAAAATGTAATTTTTTTTGCGAATGACAATGTGTAAATTTCTCCATAAATTTGACAGTAAATCGAAATTTTTTCGACATAAATACTCATATGTGAGTCAATCTAGTATTGAAATACTTTTTTTATAAAGAAAAAGTAAAATTAGAATTAGATCCGATTTATTTATTCAAATAATAAGCAACTAAAAAAATAAAATTCAAAAATAAATTACAAGTATTACAACTCTCCCCCGTATATACTTGAAAAATTACATATTGACCCCAAATTTTTTTAAAAAATTACAAATAGTTCCTTGGATATATATTATTTAGGGACTAAAATGAAAATTTTTTAAAAAATTTGGGGTCAATATGCATTTTTTGCAAAATTTATTATGGTTAAAATTATAAAATAGCTCCAAAGAGTACCAAAGTGTCAAGTTTCAAACCACATGGTATCAAAGTGTCAGGTTTCAAACCACAGGGTACCAAAGTGAAACAAGGTCAAACTACAGGGTACCAAAGTGCAATTTACCCTAAAAATTATATATCTACTACTTTATTGATCATTTCAATTTTTTTAGATATTAAAAGATAAAAAAATTACTATTCGAAATTTCAGTTATAAATAAAATGAAAGTAGAGAAATCTAATAATGAAAATTATAATTAGAAAAAAATAATTAAAAAATTGATGTAAATCATAATCAACAGTATGATATAATTAAAACGAAGCTAAAATATGAATCCTTGACGACAAGTTTTTGAATGTGGAATGAAAAAGAAATTTGAAAATAAATATTCATAAAGAAAAAAAGAAAAAGAAATGAAAGGGTTAAATGGGTAAATTAAGCAGTAAACGTGTGGATTGGTTGTCGAAGGTGAAGATTGGACAGCCACCAGACGGCGCGGTGACAGGACGCGCCGTTATCAACTGTTACAAAAAACACATTCTCTCTTTTTCATTCTTTTGATGGTTTAAATGTTTTATAGATTATTTGAATAAAGTTAAATTAAAAATAAAAAAAGTGTGATCATATATAACTTGATAGAAAATTATGTTCATTTTTTCACTTCCGCAAAAACTAATTTCGTCTTAAAATTCGTTCCTAATCTGTTTTTACCATTGGTCTTTAATATTTCACATATTTGTTAATTTTATCATTTATTTTTATTTAAGTCAAATATTAACGACAAAATCTACGTGGCTAATGATATGTAATATAAAATTGATAGAAAAAGAAAATCAGATCTTAACTTAAATTGAAAAACATGATGCAGTCTATTATTAATTTATTGTAGAAAGTTAGTGAAAGGATAAAATTGACCAAAATCTAAAACATTGAGGACAAAATTAACAATAAAAAAAGATTAAAAATAAAATTGACAATTGATATAAAGTTTTTTGACGAAATTAATACTTTTCCCTTTCAATTCTTTATCTCATGTAATAAATTGTATTAAGATATTTATCACGAAATATAAGATTTATACATAAGTAGTCTCTTATTTTAAAAAACACACGCATATGACTTTTTTTACTGTTTAAAATCATATATTCAAATGATTTATTTATAAAGGGTTAAAATGCACTTTAGGCAATGAGTTATAAATAAGTTAACGCCTTGGCCTAACTGGTTAAGGCTCGGAGCCTTAAAGGTATCAAGTTCAATCCTTGCCTCCATAATTTCTTCATTCTTTCTTAGTAAAGATTGATCCAGTTGATAAGAAGTTTACTCATAATGTTGTGAGTTTAATTTTCGTTGCCGATGTGAGGGTTTTGTTGGTAAGTACCTCTGTAAGCGCTTATAGAGCCTAGAGGCATGCCCTGACCTTGGTGAGCCTCCGGGACCCAACTCACCTAAACTTTTCAACATCAGAAAAATAAGTTAACTGAAAGATCTCGTAAGCTTTCAATTTTAATAATTTATAACTTTTAAAATTTAAAAATTGATAAATAAGTTGATAAACACAATAAGAAAGTTTTTAAATTAGATCAATTGACACTTTTAGAGCTTCATTTTTTTTTTAAGTTTAGAGACTGTCTCTCAACTTGCTTGAAAGATGAATAGATTAATGTGCCAAATTCTAAAACTTATAAATTATAAGTGATCAAAGTTAAAAATAAAAAACAAAAGATAGAAAGAGAAAGTACCTCCTTGTCAAATAATAAAGTGTATGAGACTATACATTTTATCTGTACATCTTATTTCCTTTTAAATTACATCAAATAAATCAATAATCACAATTTAAAATATTCGTATTAATTCACTCGATAATGTGCTAGTTTACATTTCAAATATATTCACACATTTGTATCTTATTATTATTATTATTTAATGAATTTCTTAATGTCTCGTTGTTCTAAGTTCAAACTAATATTTTGAGTGTTGGCCAAAAAAAAAATAATATTTTGAGTTTAATTTTATTTTATTTTTGGTCAAAGAGTTTAATTTTATGAAATCACAAAACAACAATAAAGAAAATTGCAACACGCTCAGTTCCCTTTTCTTTTTGGGCCGGTCCAGGCCCAACATGGATCTCCAAGTCCAGAGCTAAAAGGACCATGTCAACGTCAAAGATATATATATATATACAAGTCAAAGGGTTGTGCCAAAAAAAAAGGTCAAATGGTCATTTTAATCCTAAATGTATGCCCTAATATTCATTTTGGTCTTATATGTTGGTAAAATGATTCATTTGGGTCCTAAATACTGGTAGAATGTTTCATTTTGGTCACAAACTATTGAATTTAGTCATATTTCTATCGTCTCTTATTTCAAGTTCAAATGACTTGTTAAGAGGAACTCGTAGCTCTGCATTCGTCGAATGCGAATTTGAAACGAGAGAGATATGATGAACTTTGCTTATTTGACCATGAAACGAGAGGTTTACTTTTATGACCAATTTGACCTTGTTTGCTGATAGTCTCAACTGGATAAAAAAAAAAGCACACTTCGAGAACAATACGTAGCTCTAAACTTGTCACGTTTGAACTTGAAACAAGCCATATTTGATAGTTAGGACCAAAATGAAACATTTTGCAAACATTTAGGATCAATTTAAACATTTTGAAATATAATGGACTAAACTGAATATTAGCATATACATTTGGGACCAAAATGACCCTTTAACCTATAAATATGTTTCAGTATTTCCCCTCTCTCTAATATATATATATATATACTAAGAGTTTTGCGTGCCCGTTATATAAAAATTTAATTACATAAAAATTTAGAATCGTGTTAAAAAATAAAAGAGATTAATTTGATTGTATCTTAAAATAATAAATATATATATATATAAAATAGTAGTTTTTTTTAAATGAATATATACATGATTTATGAGAGACTATGATTTTTTTTTGCCTGAATAATTATGTTTTTTTTTTGTAGGAAAGAGATGATGATTTTAAATGTAAAGTAGTGAAGTGAGACAAAACTAATATTTTCCTCCATAATGCATATATTGTTTCCTTTTAAATTACAAATTAAGTACACGTGGTTAGGCCGAATCTCACATCACTGCCGTGTGGTTTGAAAAATTGCACTTTAGGTACCTGAGATATGCGCCGTTTAACAATTAGGGTACCTGTGGTTTAACTTTGGAAAAAACACAGGTATCCTAATTGCTAAACGACGCACATCTCAGGTACCTAAATGCAATTTTTCAAACCACACGGCAGTGATGTGAGATTCGGCCTAACCACAGGTACTTAATTTGTAATTTACCATTATTTTAATTTATAATATAAAAATAAGTGATTAATATCTTATACTATATTATTATATATATTTGTTAGAGACAAGAAGGCTCCTTAGACATATATATAATAGTATATATATATTTGTTCTTCATCCTCAAGTACCATCCACATCCACTGTTACAATCGTCAATTATCATATTTTAGAATCAAGCTTGCTTGGTCTAGTGGTTAGCTCACTAGGTCGCTTAAGTAAGTGTGAGGGTTCAAATCCCGCCTTGTGAAGACCAAGAAACAAGTCACTGTATCTACAAGCTCTACAGAGGCCGAGTACAGAAGCTTGTCAACCACAGTTTGTGAGTTGCTTTGGATATATTCTCCATGACTTGCAACAATCAGTCCCTAAACCAATTCTTTTATGGTGTGACAGTCAGGCAGCCTTGCATATCATGGCTAACCCGGTTTTTCACGAGAGAACCAAACATTTAGACATAGACTGCCATATTGTGAGAGAGCAATATAAGAAAGGTTTTGTGGCTCCTAAACATATTGCTACTCACCATCAAATAGAAAATGTTTTCACAAAAGTACTCCCATGACCCAAGTTTGCAGATTTGACAGCTAAGTTGGGTTTGATCAATCTTCATCAGCCTCCAACTTGAAGGGGGTATTAGAATTATTTACTTTCCATTTGTCATTTATTCATTGGTTCATTCTTTATGTACATGTGTCTTTTTGTTACAATGACAATTGACAACATTGATGCTTGTATTTGATACAATGGCAACTGACAACATCGATGCTTGTGTGAAGCCTACGGACAATTAAACACCTGTGTGAAGAGGAACTATCACGTTGGTTAAAAGCTTCATTTTTTCTTCCTTTGTAGTACCATGGTCACGTTCACCTCAAAATCAAGCATAGGAGGGTCATTCTATGAGAGTAAATAAGCACTTAAGGGATTGTGGAGAGTACATGTTGTCAAAAAAAGATATCCTTTATATATCGCAAAAAAGAGAGGACTTAATCTACGGTAAAAGAAAATCCAATTTAGAAGTGTAAAGGGTAATCAGTTTATATGCGTTTGTTAATCTTACCTATGCGTTTGTGGGAGCTAGTGGGTTCATAAAGGAATTTTGCATCCTCAATGTGCTGAAACTTTATCATTGTGGACATGAGCTAGTAAAGTTGCATATTGTATAGATGGAGTTAATTTGGACTTAAGCAGAAGTTGCCTCTAACTTTAATGAAAGCTTCTTTTGTATCCTGACACCTTTTAGCATCTTTAAGTAACTCAAGGAAAAGATTTAGGAATAGGTAAGAAAATCCACAATACTAGATGGTGTATGTCTACAATATATAGCATTTCAACAAATTGGAATGATTTAGGAATAAGATTACAGCAACATGGCAAAGACTAATATAAGTATACTCAAACCATAAAAACCCAAGAGAGAAAAGCTTCTCGCTCTACAAGCAGTAGTCACTCTCTAAGAAGACGCATGGAAGAGGTGAAGAATTAATCACATCGGTCGAGCAACGCAAACGTCGACAATAGAACGATGAAGCTTCTATGGCACGACGGAGCAAAGTGAGAAAAGGAGGCGGGTGAAAACATGAAAAACAAAGTAAAAAAAATGATAAAATAAAAACAAATTTATTGAAAGATAATGACCAATTTGAAAGATAAGGACCAATTTATTGAAAAAAAATATTAAAAACTAAAAATTTGAAAAGAAATATTAAAACTAAAAATATGACTAAAATCTTATTTTGATCCCTCACATATTACCTTTCTTTTCATTTTGGTCCTCCTTAAATTTTTTAGCCAAAAACAGTCTTTTCTTTAGAAGGAAAAAAAGTCCAAAAGATCTAATGGACATTTATTATTTGGGCCCAATGACTTTGATCAAACATGTTTTGTATTTTTTTTGTTTGGATCATATACATAAATCGTAAAATACATTTTGGTATCTTGTTTATAGATCGATTTCACTTTGGTATCATGTTTTTTGCACTGTTAACAGTTTGGTACCCTATTTTTCAAAAGTGACATTTTAGTACCTTGTTCTTTGCACCGTTAACACTTTGGTACCCTAAAAAAGATAAAACAAGATAACTAATCATGAAAAAGCAAGGTACCAAAGTGTATCGATTGATAGAACAGGATACCAAAGTGTTAACGGTGCAAAGAACAAGGTACCAAAATGTTAACGGTGCAAATAATATGGTATCAAAGTGTCACTTTTGAAAGAACAAAGCACCAAATTAAAACTAGTTCATTAAACAGGATACCAAAATGTAATTTACCCTGTTTATTTGAATTAGAAACGAAATATATATGATTAACTTTATTTGTTTGACTATAAAACGAATAACTCATTTTTATTGTTAGTCCAACTAGATAGTGCCATTTTCTCAACTTTGCTATTGGAGGAGTAAATAAGAAATTCTTATGTCAAGCCGAAATATAAGAAATTCTTCTGGTATAAGAATTTTTTTTTTTTGGGTGTATTGGTATACGAATCTTTTTCTATAAAATGAATGTTAGCCTAATTATTTTGTCGATTTGCATATATATATATATATATAGTAGATAATTTTCATTCATAATTTTATGCGTTATTCTATTCTAAATTCTAATTCTACAACCTTTATTGTTATCTTTGAGAATGGATTTAAGTAGGGCTTCGATTAACTGAATGATTATATTCTTATGGAACAAAATATTACGTATTCTTATTTATATTTTAAATTTGACATAAAAGGAAAAATAATTTAAATTGCACAGTGCAATAATTGAATGCAAAAAATCTGACAATGTCATCTACGGAAGGGTATATGAATTGAAGAGCAAACTATTAATTATTTGGATTTTAAAAATAGTGTCTTAAAAGCATTTTTTTAACAATATACCATTTTTTTAACCTTTTTCAATATTCAATTCGGCCAAAACCCCATTTTGGTCCCTAAAATTCATTCAAAATTTTGCTTTTGACCATAATAATTTTTTTATTTTATTTTGATCCTTAATGTTTCTCAAAAATTTTATTTAAATCTTTAACTATTGAACATAATCATATTAGTCTTTTATAGTAGAAAAGATAGTCATCTACTACATCAAAGTACAAAAAGTGATCATAAAAGCAATCCATGTACTAACAATTCTTCTCCACTTCTGCACTATATATTTATGCCGAGTAAATACTTCGATCACACATCACAAATTCACAAACATTTACAAATTCTTCAATCAGCTATTATACCACTCTAGATTGATGACATAAAGTTGTGTAACTCATTAAATCAAGTGACATGGATGAAATGCCAAACATGATAAAAAAAAATAAACTATCTGTATTAAAGCCATCCTAAAAAATGAGCCCAGAGGAGCAAAAGAATAGCCATCTTCAGTAAGTGACTGATTCTGGGAATATCAGGGACTCAAGTTCCTCATAAATACTTGGGAAAAGGCAAACAAGCAATATATATAATATATTAGTATTCATTATCAGCAATGATAGTTTTAGGAACCAAAATTATCTTTAAGGCACAGCACTCGCCAAGAAATCGATAAAATATGTCAAAATTAATCAGGGGCCTTACAGTAGATGTATGACATGACACCTCAAATCTTAAGTAAAGTGTTACTAGAAACAATAGAGTGATAGACAGCAAATAACATTATCATTTAGCAGTTATATGTTAGTTTAGTTGCATAAAGGTACAGATTGGCAGAAATTCTTTGCATATTGAATCAAGCATGAGATGATGAAATCCAAGAGAATAATATCAAAAGTAAGTCTACAAGCAAAGGATATGGTCAAGCTCAAATTGCATAATTTAAGATTAAGCCAAAACAAGAGAATGAATTACTATTGAGTATTGAGTAGATAGATAAAACTCAAAGATTCAGCAGTTATCAGTACAAGCACAATGAAAAACAAGGTCTGGATTGTATGAGCTTTCAGTTGTAAAACAATGACAAACTATCTACTGTATGAAAGCATACCGAGTTTACAGCTATAAACCATGATCTTCCTCGTGCTTGCAGATTTTGGCATCCTCCAGATCAGTTTCCATCAACAATAACTTAAGTAAGACAGATAAGATGTTAATCTTTAATGAAAGTTTATTATATCTTCACGACAGGAGACATTCATGCAGGGTGACAATAGCCAATAAGGACATTGATTGTAATAATCGAAACAAGGAATAATATCTCTATAATTTTCCAAAACCTCAAGGAAGGTAGCTGTAATTCACCATGAAGAATAATTTCAAGTATTCCATAATGCAATATGAAAATCGAATAACCACTGGCTGCTCGAGATACAAAACCCTTGAGCATCAAAGCAGACTACTGAGAACATGTGCATTATAAAAAAAGCCAGGCTAAAAAATCTTAATAGGTCTGGACTCAGGAACATGGTTAACAAATATAGCCATAAAAGAAGGTATATGCAAAGACGCATAATTAGTTATACTTTACAAAACCACACACAATAAATAAACCTAAAAAGCACCTAAGCGGCTCCAATCTTCTGTACACATAAATGTACAATCCCAGTTCTATTTGTCTGCAGGGTAAATAGGCACAAGAAAATTGATCACTATGTTAGAGTGGATTAAGTTCTGATGTTCATGGCTTTATTAAATCTCACCATGACGGAATGCACTATCTCCGCAGTCTGGACCAGTATCCAAACAACAAGGAGAATCATACCATTTAGGATTGTCCTGATAGAAACTATCAACCTGTATACAGCCAAGACCTACATCTGCAACTATAGCCTCATCAGGTCTCACAGGCTTGGTTAGTTTAGTATCCTCACAATCAAGAATGCTCTTCTCATCAAAATCACTGCATTTCAACCACTTCTCAGGCTTACATGGTTCACCAATCAGGTCTTTCTGACTTCTGCACTCTGTCCTCATCTGGTCCCAAGAAACAACTCCGAGAGCACGGCCGAAACTGTCTTCATCATCCTCAATCAGTTCTGTATCCTTTCCATCCTCATAAATCCTATCATGATGATTACTCCAGTTCGCCAAATCATTATCCCCAACCAAGACATCGTCTGTATGTGTCTTGTCAGGAAGCAACCCAATTGACTTCGTTGTCACGTCCCCTATATTTCTAATTTTATTTGCAATATCCAACAATTCTCGAGATACCAAACCCAATAACTCACGCGGGATTTTTGAAATCTTACCCTCCAACATTCCAACTTCAGCTCTCAATTCCTGGACCTGTTGCAGTACCGAAAACTGCAAATCTCCTTCATCCTTCCCCATCAGCCCAAAACCTTCATTTTCCAAGTCCTCGCTCACCCCATATACTGTTTCTTGATCCATCATAAAGCCACCCTTGTGTCCAACAACTCTATGCATAATCCTGGCATTACCATCCAATGGCCCTGGCTCATGGCCTGAATGCACTGCATACAACTTGAACACTGCTTTCCCCTCTTCTTGGTACACGAATGTCTTATCCTTTTCATTATAATTTGCAATGGGCACAATTGCCCTTATGCGAAATCCACACCCACATCGCTTTGATGCATATGGTTCCCTCTTTAAAATCTTTGATTTCTTAGCAGCAGGCTCGCCTGCCCTATGACATGCATAATCCTTCACCTCAGCCATAAAAGGCTTATACCTAATATATTTCTGCCGAATGCAAAGCACCACCTTATGTTTTACCGCCAACTGTTGAAGCTTATTAGGAACATCCTTAGCAGGCACATCAAAAGATTCCGTATACTCAAACCTCCTCCGCTTACTCCGACCGGCGGATCCAGAAGTAGCCGCAGAACACACAGGGCATGCAGCAACACAAACCCTAATGTAACTCTCAGGAATTCCATAAAACTTGGCACCTACAGTCCAAACCTGCTTAATTCTCTCTATGGTTTCCTTAAGCCCTAAGTGTTTCAAATCGGTATCGCCATGAAAACTCATAACAATGTCTTGCCATTGATTAATATGAGAAACGAACTGCTGCGAATTGTTCTTGAAACAGAGAAATTCGTTACCGTTTTCATCGACATGTGCCGTGAGCTTGTCTTGGATTCGCTTCCACGCCGTCAGGTACGCCGTCTCCTCGTTCCGATCCTTCCAGACGGCTCGCCACGACTTGAGGACGCTTCGAGGCGTGGCGGCTCGGATCTCGGCCGGCGTAGCGAGGCGTTGCTCGAGGATGCAGCGAATCATGAGGGCATGCGATTCAGGGTTGAATGTATAAAATTGGGAGGAAATATGGGGTTCTGGACTGATGAATAAGGGTTGGTGAGAGGGGTTTTGGGCGGCGGAGGAAGAAGAAGCGGCGCGAGACGGCGAGTGCGGCGGCGAGTCAGTGGAGTGACTCGGTGACTCGGAGGAAGAAGAGCGAAAGAGGACGATATCGGGAAGAGAGAAAGAGGCGTCGTCGGAAGGGTTGGAAATGGAAGGCTGAAGGTGAGATTGGTGGGGTAGGATCTGGGAAGGTGGGTCCAGATCATGAGGATGATGATGATGATGGTGATGAAGGAAGAGATCGTCCTCAGTTTTACTAGAATTCATGGAAGAATCAAAAAATGGCGTGAAGGGGAAGGAGACTGAGAAAAAGTTGAAGACGAGGAAGAAGAAGAAGAAGTAAAAGAGAGAATCGAAATTCGAGAGTGAGTGAGTTTCTTCTGTGTGTGTCTCAGTAAATTGTCGATGAGCTTTTTGCAGTTTCTCTCTCTGACATTTTGGGAGGGACTCAAGGGTTTCTCTTCTGTCCTTGTCTTTCTCTCTCTCTCTCTATCTATCTTTTAATCTTTACCTTTTCTTTTCTTTCCTGTATTTATATACACACTTTTTTTTTAATTTGTGAGGGTTTCTTTATTTCCTCAGTTACACCTAATCTAATTATTTCTTACTTATTGTCCTCTCCCAAAAAATATATTTATTTATCAATTAGTCCACTCTTTCATTTTCTACCCGACAGCCTTCTACATATTATTATCAACTAATTAATTATCTAATATTTTATAAACATTTTGTAAAAACTATAAAGTAGATATCAGGACAGTATTACAAGTTTCTTGTTGAGAGGCTCGGAGCTTGTTGAAGATATAACCTGCAAAAGAAATGTACAGAAATGACATGATGTGAATCTTCTCTAATGCTTAAGTTTAGGGTTTGTGGTTATAGTGTTTGGAGATAGAACATCACATTACCTTGGCTGAGAGTAGTGGTGTACTATTTTATACTTTAGGGAGTCATGTTATTACAGTTGATACAAGGTATTTGAGTGATGTTGACGGCGCGTGGTGAAGAGGACTTAGCGCATGTTGGAAGAACAAATCTAGTTGTGTCAGGATTTGTCAGCTGACATGCTAACTATAAGAGTAGGTTTCCGATAACTTTAAATGAGATAGGTACGTTTAATAAATGCGGGCGGTTACTCGCCTAGGGGGCCATGTCATTTTGGGTCACCATCAGCTGTCAGTGAAAATCGCCATATTAAATGGGGTGTGTTCTAAGTTAGGCCAATTCGTAATGTCCTGGGCGAGTTGCCAAGATGCCTAGACAAGGTGCTTCAGTCAGGCGACTTTGTTAAAGGGTGTATATCACTTGAACTCCCTGTAGAGGATGAGATCAAGAGTCTTATCCTTGGCGGATAAGGTGGGCGGATACCATTTTGTATAAATAAACACAACTTCTCAATTAGAATTCAATTATCAAAAGACAAAAATATTGTTGGTACCCTCAACGTATGGGGTCATTTTCAGTTATACCCCCAACGTTTTTTTTTTGTCAATTATACCTCCAACGTTTTACATTTGAGTCGATTATACTTCAATCCGACATTTTTTTTATTTTAAGGTCGTTAAGTTTCCATTATTTAAAAATCACCCATTCTCTCAAAATTTTTCTTTCACACGAGTCCCTAACTAATTACAAAACAATCCAGAAAATTTGTCATCTTTAACGAACTAGTCCTTGCAATTGAGAAATCTGAAAAATTCTCTCCCTTCTCTTTTTCACAATTCCGGCAACCACACACAAACTTGCCGGTGAGTCTCGAATACTGAGAAATTGAGCAAAATAGAGAAGATGGTTGAAAGAAGCGGTTGTGAGGGAAGGAAAAGGGAGGGAAAAGGGATGAGAATGACATAATTTAGGGGAGACCAGAAAGCTAATTAAGAATAACGATGAGAAGGACCATGTCAATGGAAACGAGGACAGAGTGCATGGTGACAATGAAGTGTGGTGGTGATGTTTTAGGGTTAGAGAAAGAGGGTTGTCAATGACTTCTAAGGACCTGTTTGTTAAAGATGACAAATATTTTGGACTATTCTGTAATTAGTTAGGGTTGGGGTATAATTGACTCAAATGTGAAACGTTGAGGGTATAATTGACAAAAAAACATTGGGAATATAACTGAAAATGACCTCATATGTTTAGAGGTACCAACAGTACTTTTACTTATAAATATAGTCAATTTTCATAATATTCATCAATATTAATATAATCAAGTAATGTTTCATAATCCTTTTTTTCTACCAAGTTTAAATTAATAATTACCATTCTCCAATTTGTGACTCAAATATTTTTTTTTGGTCAGAAATCACCATTCATTCATGAAGATGAAAGATACATCCAGTTCTAACCGGGAGAAACATAGGGCTTTTGTATATCATCTAACAAATTCCATCCTAATCAACATCTACACCCTCTTAGAAAATATACAAGAGCCTAACCCCAAGCAACGCACAGGGGGAAGAAAAAACAACAAACCATCACTAGATTCAACTAGATAATAAAAGAACTAGAAAGCAAAATCTAATCAAGTCATCCAAAACGTAATGAACTAGCACCAGTGGACACCAATCTCACATTAAAAATAGACATTTTACACTGTAGAGGGACTCCATATGCGCTAGCAACCACATCTTGAAGACTGATTTCAAGCTTGCTTTGTTGATCTTTAGAGATTTTGCCAGATCTAGCACTCCTCTCTAAGGAATTGTTCTTCACCATCATCATGCTTTTGAAATCAAGACTAGAAAGTAGATATGAAGTTCTTCTCAAAGAGGCTTGAAAAAACAAAAAAGTCTCACTATTTGAGAGAGGAGAACCTTTACAACAAAAGGGAGAAGCTCTCCTACGTAGAGGAGAGGAAAAACAAAGAAGAAAAGAGCAAGAAAAGAAAGATGGAGGGGTTTCTGCCCTCAAACGGCGCTTCTTTTCCCGAAACCTTAGCAGACGATATTTGGTCTAAAAACGTTTGACTCAAATATTTAAAACAACAAAAGACAAACCCAAATTTGGCCCATTCACCACCAGATTGATTCTTAGGCGGTGAGTGTTTTTTATAACTCAGACCAAATCATCTATTGATTCCCGATTCAACTGATTTGTTCCAATTTTTGAACATTAAATATATGGACACTTCACACTTGTAAATAAAAATGACATTAATGAGGGCATGTTTGTAAAGCATTGCAAGTAGCCCAGGTGGTACAATGAGATGGCAATAAAATTAATCAAGTAGTGTTTAAAATTATCAAGCATAAACATTTTATTTTGAAGGTGTTTCACTGTGTCGGACACGGAATATAAATTTATAAGTTTCAAAATATAAAATTAATTTTCTGTAACATTAACATGACAAACAATAAAAAATAATAACATATATGATATTTATTGTAATTTTTAAAGTTTATATCAAAAGTTGTGAATTTTTAATTATTTATATATATAAATATATGTCGTATCATGTCATATAATTTTAAAAATTTGACGTGTCAGTGTATCCGTGTCGTGTCTCATGTTTATGTCAGTGTCCATGATTCATAGTTTAAACTATCCTACTTTTTACTCTATCAAAAGCCCAAAAAAAACCACTATCAGGAAAAAAAAAAGCCCAAGAAAAAAACTAAATATATTATATGTAATTAAATGATAGGGGTGAGCACGGGTTAGGTTGGGGCGGGCTGAGAGGAAATCCCAACCCAACCCGCACATCATTCTGCGGGTTGGGTTGGGTTGGGTTTTTCATTTTCGAAATTTTAACGCGAACCAACCCAACCCGCGGGCCTGCGGGTTGGTTTGGGTCAACCCACGGGCTGAGTCCTGCATAAATAAAATTCTACACCTTCATCATCTACAATAAAAAAGCTTCATAAAAGCCTGATTACAACAACACAGAGATCAGAACCCATGAAACAATTTCTAATATTTAGACCAAAATCCTAACAGAAAAACCAAAACCCATGAGACAATTTCAAATTTTACAACAACACAGACTTGAAGTTTCTAAAAAACCTAGTAACGTAGAAGAATCAAACAAGTAGTACAACCTTCAGATTTTAGGAAAAAATAACGACGCCGAGTGAGAAACTTGAAAACGTAACAACGAAGGTGAAAAACTAACGAGGATCGACGGCCGACGAGCTATGCCGACAGAGAAAGCCGACTTATCTTCGACAACAACGATGAGCACCGACGATCGACTAGGCGAGAGATGGAGGAGGGATGGTTTTGTGGTGGAGATCGATTAAGCAGTTTAGGGTTCGAAGTGTTGGGAAATCACAGAGGGAGCGCAGCGGAAGAAATTAAAAAATTTTGGACTAAAACGTAATTAAAACTAAAAGCTAACTCTGTGATTCCCTTCAGGATCCACTAACTATGTTTATACCAGATTAGAAAGGATGTTTACCTAGTTTTGATCGGTGACTTATCGTATTCGCGAATTTGAGAAGTCCACAGAGTGTCCTTCCTCTACCAGTAATCCACACGAGCAGTTTGGCAGATGCCTAGGTGCTAGCCTCCTTCACTTCTTCCCAAGTGAAAACGGGAACTATATCTATGGTTCTTGAATAATCAAGAGGTGTTCTTGATTATCAAGATTGATTGGGATTGGCGATTTTCTCACTCTCTATAGAGCTCTAGGCGAAATTCTTAGTCTGACTAAGAATTGATCTGTGTTGTGAGTTATCTCTGAGATAGGCACCTAGAGCCTCTATTTATAGTGTTCTCATTCCTAGTTTTAGGGAATCCTAATCCAATTAGGATATCTCTAAGATATGGGATATCTTTTAGATATCTCAAAATATCTTTTGATTTATAATATTAAACTTAATATTATAATTCAAAAATAAAGCCCAATTTTCGAATTTGACCTATCCAAGATCAAATCTTGGATCAAATCTTGATTTGCTCAAATCCTATTGGTTGGAATGAGTCATGAGATTTTGATTTTATAATTTAAAAATTACTTTAATAATTAAATGATAAAATCGACTTTAGCCTTAGATCAAACTCTAAAATGCAAGATCAAATCTTCCACTCCAAGTAAGGGCTAGGCGAAAATTCCCATGAGTTTTTGGAGGAATTTTATAACAACCCAAACTCCTTTGGTAGTTATAACTAATTCCTAACAATTTTGAATAAAAGAATTACCTTAATATCTTTTAATTCAAATCCTATATCTTTTCCAAAAGATATTTATCTTATCTTTATTTAATTAATAAAAACAATTTCTATTAATAAAAATAAAGATAATGAGGCGCCACCCTCATCCTTATGTTTCCCAATTTTAGTGAATTTAATAAATCAATAATTCCCTAATTTTTAGGAAACTTATTTAATTTATTTATTCACTAATATTTTAATTGTAAAACTATTTAACAATTAATTTGAATTTAAATTTGTCCAACAAATTTAAAACCTCAATCATAGATATTTATTTAAGACAAGATTTAATGTCCTAAGACATTTAACTATGTCCTAAATTGTGTCACCTAAGTGACTCACGAATTAACCCTAATTCGTGTCCCAAAAATTAGCATCTTGATCCTGCTCATGTGTGACCCAGCAGGCCTCACGTGAAGTTGGCAGCAAATCATCTTTATGATTCACAAGTTGTGAGCGGACTCTAGCAAGCCATCACAACTACCCAAAACACGGGAGTTATCGCTTTAACGACTTTAACGATTTAACCTAAATACCACCTTGTCATAATTCCTATTGTCTCACGATATTTTGGTCATGGATCAGGCACGGGAATGTCATCCAAAATCCAAACCACAACTTTCTCGATTTCCTGAGTTAGTCCCAATTCCCAGCGTGGCCACGCATTTCTTGGACAGACTCATCGAGGGCGCCAGTTAAATATCTCTCATCTTAAATGAGGGACAAAATCCCATCTTGGTCAACCACATTCCTTTGCACGGTAATCAACCAAACCCGTACCTAGCCTGTATGGCTACCCTGCTACGGGTAACGTTGGACTAGGCCAAAGTTTGACAACTACAATGCCGGAATAGTCAAGACCTCAGGTCTAAGGCTATCGTGACAGGTGTACAGGAGAGGCTCGCTTATGACTAAACCCATGCAGGACTCTCCGGGTCGGTCCAGCAATTTGTAACCCTTACAAAATTGCACCATGACTCTCGAGAAGCATCTAGTGCATGTATCTCTATACACCGAGGTCATGCTGGTCTTAGTTCATTTACGTTCCCACGTGAATGATCGACCAGGGACAGTTTTAGATTAATTATCTTATAATTAATCAAGGACGCTATCATAGTAAACACGCTAATAATATGATAACAACATAATTTATCTCTATAAATTAATCAAAAATATATATATGTTCAAATAACACATAAATAAAATAATTGGCCCTAGGGCACAATCTCCATCACGAAGGACTAAGGAGAGAAGAGAGAAGAAGAAGTGAGGAACGAGTGAGAGAATGAATGAGGAGGTAGCAGCTGTGTCAATCCAAAATGAAAAGCTAGGTTAATTAATTAGGTAAGTGACATATTAATATTATATTATATTATATGTAAATTAATAAAATATATATATATATATATATATATTATATGCGGACTCGCGGGTTGGGTTGGGTTTACAAACACAAAACCCGCAACCCAACCCGCACACATGCGGCCTGAAATTTTGTGGACCAAACCAACCTGCGAACCCGAACCAACCCAGTCCGCAGCTGCGGGTTGGTTTGGGTTTTGCGGGCTCGCGGGCTTGCGGTCTGATATGCTCATCCTTATCAAATGATACGAATTTATCTATCTTCAATTCACTATTATAAGTTGTCTCTGGAAAAAAAATCACTATTATAAGTTCGATTTATTTATGAAATAACTTTAAAATTTTAGAATTACAATTATAAGTCAACAAAGATATTAATTATTATTATTAATCTTGAATACTCTAATTTTTTTTTTGTCTAAAAATAACGTTTAGTTATTTAAAAGTAAAACAAGAAAAAAAATGATCATAATGGTTATTATATCATAATGGGATTTGTCGCATTTAAATTAGAAAAAAAAATATGGTCACATCCTGAGACCATGGAGTGAAACTTTTGGCAAACTTAGAGGACCAAAAATGCAACAAACAAATATAAAGAGTTGAATTTCAATCTACTCCAAATATATGGGACCAAAATTTCACTTTGGCCTTTATTTGATGTTAACTTTTAGGGACCATTTAGGTGTCTCTAATTTGATGCTAACCAAATATTTTATCAAAGACAGTGACAAATTTCTAATTTTGTTCCTAATTATGTAATTTAGCACAATAAGTATAGATATTTGTTGCTAAATCACATTTCTATAATGGTGATATATGTCTTTTTTTGTATAACTATGAGTTTCTTGTACCTATATATATAACGGTTTAAGTAATAATTAAAGTCTTTCCAACGATGTTGACTTTAAGGTTTGAAGATATGTCTTTTAAGATAAAAGTAACTAATGAGTTAAATCAATTTCCTCAATAACTAGTATTTGACATAACATTGTCTCTAATTTTAAAAAGCCAATGAAAATAAAAAAAGAAAGGGTGTTAAAATACATATTTTGTACATGAATATGAATAGGCGACATAAATTAGTTAAATTTGTAGATTGTTCATAACTAAACTTAGATAATACTTTTAATATATTTGATATGAAGAGACATATTAAAATGTTTATGTATAATGAATTATGATAATAAGAAAATTAAAAATATGACGTCTGATCAATTATATATATATCTATATCTATATCTATACTATATTATATGGCTCCATCCCTTTATGGTTGGTCAAAAATAGTGAATTAAAAAATTAAAAAAGAAAAAAAATCACCACTCTCTCTCCCCACTCACTCCCCCCACTTCTTTAAAAAAATAAATGAATTAAAAAAATGCAAAAAACAATTACAAATTAAAAAATGTCACCACTCTCTCTCTCCACTCACTCTCCCATATGAGGTAATTTCAAATTGGTTCTAAATATTTTATTTATTTTAGATGAGTCTTACATATTTGTATAATTTCTCAAATTGATCCCAAACTTACTCTTTTATCAATATAAAAATTTAATATAATCTTCAATTTTAAATCAATTCAAATGTTACGCGAAGCCCCTACTATATATATATATATATAAGATAAGATACGATATAAATATAGTTTTTTTATTGATGAAAAAAATATATATTGTATAGTGCCTTGAACTTTCTTATGGCATTCGGCCTTCAGATAGTACTTGGACTCACACGTGGTAAGAGAAAGCCTCTTCCAAGAAAGGGTCCAAGAGAACTACTCTTCATGTGCAACAATTTATAGAGTTTTGGGGTTTTGACTCCACAATATATTCGTTGGGCCTAATTCTTTTTTTTTACACAATATAGGGTTCGAAATTAGTTTTTGTTCACAATCACAATCATTTGTCCGAGTTTCTTTTTCTCCCTTATAATCAGTTTCTAACCGTTCATGATTGAGTCTTAGTGTTAGATTTGAGCCATATGTGTATTTTCTTTGATGTATAGTCATGTGCTATTGTATTCCTTTTCCTCACGAATGAAGTTTATGTTCAGACAAAAAAAAAAAAAAACAAATTATACTAGGTAATGTCCTAAATGTAAATCATTTTTTTTTGCCTAAAAAATGTAAATCATTTTCAAAATCTCATATATGTAGGTTGAAGTAGCTGACTCTTTTTGCTGACTATCTTAATTGGACAAAAAAAAACTCATTAAGAATATTTCATAATTTTAAACTTGTCAGAATTATATTTAAAACGAGAGATATATCATTGTTGGGTGTATTCCTCCAAATCCCTTATTGCCTAGTTTTAAGAAGAGGAGCCTTGGAAACTTGTATAACTAGAGGGAGTGATATATGAGTTTCTACACCACAAACTACTAGCCTATAAGTGTAAAAGGGGTTTGGATAGTTGTGAGAGAGACTTTATAATTTTTTTGTTTAAAAATTATATTGAAGAGGGTTTGTAATTTTTTATTTGTCCCAATGAAATTGAGGAGTAGATCTTGAAGCACTTAATTATGTTAAATGTTTTGTGTTTCTTCTTTTTCCTCTTCTTTTATTTATTGTGTGGGTTGTGTTTCAGCCCAGCAACTATGAAATGAACGACTCACTTTTAAAGCTTAATTTTATCTTATTTTTTGACGGTTCCAACTAGATAAATAAAAAACTCGTTAAGAATAACATGTAATTTCGAACTCGTGGCAATTGAATTTGAAACAAAAGAAATATGATAACATTTAGTTGTTAGGACCAATGAATGAAACTTTTAGAAAATATATATGACCAAAATCGTAAGAAAAGAAAAAAATAATAAGCTATGTTGCAACTTAACTTAAAGATAAGATACTAAAATTACACTTTAGTCTGATATGTATATGATAACTAATAAAACATCATTTTACATCATTTCAAAATACAATGAAATAATAGTTTATTATTTCTTTAAAAAATCGAACTATTTATCTGTTATTTTTATCATTTAAATACTATTGATATGTTTGTGAAGTTCAATAAAAAAATTAGTATATATTATTGAATAAGTCTAAAAAAGAATATGAAAATTTAATTAACTATATTTACAACCTGTGCCTCGCACGGGGTTTATTGTTTTATAATTATTATTTATATAATATATTTGAGTATTAATGTATTATTGTACAAATATAATATAACTTTTATTTTGATATAAGAAAATAGTTATTAATTATAAGTTTATATAGTTATTGGTAATTTAAAAAGTCCAATTCAATTGAAATTAGTAAAAATTAAATATTTTTTTTGCCAAAAAACATAAATAGTTTAAATTGCATAAATATTCTCTTGCATGTACGTACAAATTAAAATATATATATCACTTGTTGTAAATAATTATGTTTGTGACTATTCACATTTGTCTCTTGGTATTCTCCATGTTTAGAAGTTTGTATTTTCCTTTAGTTTCTCTATGCACATGAATATCTTATCCTTTCATAATGTACATTAATTTAGATTCATCTCCTTTGTATATCCTTTAGCCTATAAATAGAGGCTTTAGGGTTTGATGTAACTAAGTAATTTCAGTGGAAAATAAGAATTACACTCCTCCTACTTTTCTCTCAACTTTGAGTACTCTTATACCATATATTTTACAACACGTTATCAGCACGACTCTGTCCCGATCTGAGCTTAGGTATTATTTAAATTTTATTAAACTTATCTTTTATTAACTTCCTATTTTGTACGTCATCTCCTATATATATATATAGTTATAACTCAATAATTTAATAATATTAAAAACTCATGTGAAAAGTCTCTATGTGGCTATGTGCGTAAGTTTGCATCACGTTTTTGCTTGCTCAACTTTTCCCTTGCTTTTATTTTTTTTAACAAAAAAATTCTCTATCAATTCGTCTATATATATTTTGTGGTATATATATTATATTTATTTATTTTAAGGATATCTCCTAATAGCTTTGTTCTTTATTTATAGAATGGCAAATCTTGCAAAAATTGAATTTATGGTCCTTGATATCTCTGGAAAGAATTATCTTTCATGGACACTAGATGCAGAGATGCACTTGAATGCTATGGGTCTTGGTGAAACAATCAAAGAAGGAAATGAGACATCAAACCAAGACCGTGCCAAAGCTATGATTTTTATACGTCATCATCTTGATGAGGGATTGAAGGTGGAATACCTTACTGTAAAAGATCCCCTTGATCTGTGGCAAAATCTCAAAGAAAGATATGACCACTTAAAAACAGTCATCCTGCCTAAAGCCCGATATGAATGGATGCACTTACGATTGCAGGATTTTAAATCAGTGAGTGAATATAATTCTGCAATGTTTAAAATCAGCTCTCAATTAAAATTATGTGGAGAAAATATTACTGATGATGATATGTTAGAAAAAACATTCTCCACATTTCATGCTTCGAACATGCTATTGCAGCAGCAGTATCGAGAGCGGGGATTTAAAAAATATGCTGATTTAATATCATGTCTCCTTTTGGCTGAACAAAATAATGAACTTTTGTTGAAAAATCATGAATCTCGCCCGACCGGTTCTACCCCATTTCCTGAAGCAAATGTGGTAACATTTAATAATTATGGTCGTGGTCGTGGCCGTGGCCGTGGACGTGGTCGCGGTGGTTATCGTGGCCGAGGACGACATAACTTTAAGCCCTATAGTGGTCATGGAGATGGAAAAGCACATGACAAGGGAAAGACACCAGAAAATAAGGATGACAAGATATCTGAAAGTCCATGTCATAGATGTGGTATGAAAGGGCATTGGGCTCGTACATGTCGTACAGCTAAACATCTGGTTGGACTTTATCAAGCTTCTCTAAGAGAAAAGAAAAGTCTTGAGAAGAAATCTGCTGTAGAGGCAAATTTTATTAATCATTTTGATGATAATCTTATCAATGAGCCTCTGGGAATGACTGATTTGGATATTGCAGATTTTCTTGATCCAACAGACGGGAATGTCAATTTCTCCTTTGATGCTTAGTCTAGTTTTTAAATTACTTTCTTTTGATGTAATATGTTTAATTTCTGTTTGAAGTTATTTTCTCTGTCTTTAATTTATGTATTTCAATTTCTGTATTCCAAAGTATATTATCTTTTATGAAATTTAAAGCATCAACTTATTTTCTTTATTTTGTTTTTAAGATACCACGGAGTATGGCAATTACTCACGATATTGATGACGATATATGCCTCGCTGATTGTGCAACAACTCATACCATTCTTAAAAATGAGAAATATTTCTCATCATTAACTAAAATGGAGGCAAGAGTGAATACTATATCAGGCGCAGTTAATATAATTGAAGGTTCTGGAAAAGCCATTTTTCAGTTACCTAATGGAACAAAATTTATTATAAAGGAAGCTTTATTGTCAACTAAATCCAGAAGGAATCTTTTAAGCTTCAAGGATATACGCAGTAATGATTTTCATATTGAGACAACTAATGAAAATAATATAGAGTATCTCTATATCACTACGAGTGTCTCACGAGAAAAGCGTATATTGGAAAAATTGCCTGCATTATCCTCTGGATTGTATTTCACTCGTATTAGCACAATTGAAACCTATGTTGTAGTAAACCAGAAGTTTACTAATTCAAAGGATACGTTTTTAACTTGGCATGACCGGTTAGGCCATCCCGGATCTATAATGATGCGTAGAATTATTGAGAACTCTCATGGTCATCAGTTAAAGAACCAGAAGATTCTTTTATCTAATGAGTTCTCATGTGCTGCATGTTCTCAAGGAAAATTAATAATGAGACCATCACCAGTAAAAATTGGGAATGAATCTCCTGGGTTTCTCGAACGCATTCATGGAGATATATGTGGACCAGTAGTTCCACCTTGTGGCCCATTTAAATATTTTATGGTGTTAATTGATGCATCTACTAGATGGTCACATGTTTGTTTATTATCATCACGTAATATGGCATTTGCAAGATTGCTGGCTCAATTAATAAGATTGAGAGCACAATTTCCAGATTATTCTATTAAAGCCATACGTCTTGATAATGCTGGTGAATTTACATCCCAGGCTTTTAATGACTATTGTATGTCAATTGGGATAAATGTAGAGCATCCTGTTGCTCATGTTCACACACAAAATGGTCTTGCTGAATCATTTATTAAGCGCCTTCAATTAATTGCTAGACCATTACTCATGAGAACAAAACTTCCCATTCATGCATGGGGGCATGCTATTTTACATGCTGCAGCACTTATACGCATTAGACCAACAGCGTATCATAAATTCTCCCCTATGCAATTGGCTTTGGGTCAGGAGCCTAATATTTCCCATTTAAGAATTTTTGGATGCGCGGTTTATGTTCCAATTGCTCCACCACAGCGCACCAAAATGGGCCCCCAACGAAGATTGGGAATATACGTTGGGTTTGAATCTCCTTCAATTATAAAATATCTAGAACCTCAGACAGGAGATCTGTTTACGGCACGTTTTGCCGATTGTCAATTTGATGAAAATAATTTCCCAGCATTAGGGGGAGAAAAGAAACAGCTGGAACAACAAATTACTTGGCATGCACATTTATTAAATCAATTTGATCCTCGTACAAAACAATGTGAACTGGAAGTTCAAAGAATTGTGCATTTGCAAAATATTGCAAATCAATTGCCAAATGCATTCACTGACCCAAAGAAAGTGACCAAATCACATATTCCAGCTGTGAATGCTCCAATTCGTATAGAGGTCCCAGAAGGACCAGGAAATTCCATTGCAAATGGAAGTAACACACGCCTGAAGCGTGGTAGACCAATCGGTTCCAAAGATAAGATTCCTCGAAAACGAAAAGGAGCAACTAAACTTGATGATAATGGTCAAGTCGAGGAAACCAGTACAATGAATGATAAAGAAGGCATATCTAATGAAATATCTCCAGAAGAGATTCAGGTACCTGATAATGAAACAAATAATGAGATCTCGATAAATTACATTGATACTGGAAAGATATGGAACCGATGTGAAACTATTGTCGACAGTATTTTTGCATACAATATAGCGCTAGATGTTGTAAATGAAAATGAGGATCATGAACCGCAATCCGTTGAAGAATGTCAACGGAGAACAGATTGGCCAAATTGGAAAGATGCGATTCAAGCTGAATTAAACTCACTTAAAAAACGTGAAGTTTTTGGACCTATAGTCCGAACACCTGATGGTGTAAAACCAGTCGGGTATAGATGGGTCTTTGTACGAAAAAGAAATGAGAAAAATGAAATTGTGAGGTACAAAGCAAGACTTGTAGCTCAAGGTTTTACACAAAGACCTGGAATCGATTATGAGGAGACTTATTCTCCAGTGGTGGATGCTATTACTTTTAGATTTTTGATAAGTCTGGCTGTTAATAAAAGACTTGATATGCATCTGATGGATGTTGTTACAGCCTACTTATATGGATCACTTGATAATGATATATATATGAAAATCCCTGAAGGATTTAAAATGCCTGAAATATGTAAGTCAAGTGATCGAGGCTTATACTCAATTAAATTGCAAAGATCGTTATATGGATTAAAACAATCCGGGCGCATGTGGTATAATCGCCTCAGTGAATATTTGCTACAAAAAGGGTACAAAAATGATCGGATTTGTCCATGTGTTTTTATAAAAAGATCTGAATCAGAATTTGTTATTATTGCAGTATATGTTGATGATTTAAATATCATTGGAACCCCTAAATGTCTTTCAGAAGCAGTAAAACTCTTAAAAGAGGAATTTGAAATGAAAGACCTTGGAAAGACAAAATATTGTCTTGGTTTACAAATTGAACATTTAAAAGAGGGGGTATTTGTTCATCAATCAACATATGTTAAACGGGTCTTAGAACGTTTTTACATGGACAAGGCTCATCCGTTAAGTACGCCTATGGTAGTAAGATCACTTGACGTGACGAAGGACCCTTTCCGTCCCCAAGGGGAAGGTGAAGAACTACTTGGTCCTAATGTGCCATATCTTAGTGCTATTGGAGCCTTGATGTATCTAGCTAATGGCACAAGACCAGATATAGCTTTTTCAGTTAATTTGCTTGCAAGATATAGTTCTTCACCAACCAAACGACATTGGAAAGGAATTCAACATATTTTTAGATACCTTCGTGGAACAATTGATAAAGGTTTATTTTACTCAAATAAATCTAATTCATCATTAATTGGTTATGTCGATGCTGGTTATCTATCTGACCCTCACAAAGGGCGATCACAAACAGGCTATTTGTTTACATTTGGTGATACAGCTATCTCTTGGCGTTCAACAAAACAAACTTTAGCAGCTACTTCATCAAATCATGCTGAGTTACTTGCAATTCATGAAGCAAGTCGTGAATGTGTATGGTTGAGATCCATTACTCAACATATTCATCAGTCGTGTGGCCTGTCATCTCATGAGAAGCATCCGACAATATTGTATGAAGACAATGCCGCTTGTATTGCTCAACTAAAAGACGGCTATATCAAAGGCGACCGAACTAAACATATTTCGCCAAAATTCTTCTTTACTCATGATCTTCAGAAAGATGGTGAAATTAATGTTCAACAAGTTCGTTCAAGTGATAATTTAGCAGATTTGTTCACTAAGGCGTTACCAACTGCAACATTTGAGAAGCTCGTCTATCGAATTGGTATGCGCCGATTAAAAGATCTTCAGTGATGTGATAATGAGGGGGAGATACGCGCTGCACTCTTTTTTCCTTCACCATGGTTTTGTCCCACTGGGTTTTCCTGGTAAGGTTTTTAATGAGGCAGCCTTTAATGCGTATCAATAAATCGTGAATATTCAAGGGGGAGTGTTGTAAATAATTATGTTTGTGACTATTCACATTTGTCTCTTGGTATTCTCCATGTTTAGAAGTTTGTATTTTCCTTTAGTTTCTCTATGCACATGAATATCTTATCCTTTCATAATGTACATTAATTTAGATTCATCTCCTTTGTATATCCTTTAGCCTATAAATAGAGGCTTTAGGGTTTGATGTAACTAAGTAATTTCAGTGGAAAATAAGAATTACACTCCTCCTACTTTTCTCTCAACTTTGAGTACTCTTATACCATATATTTTACAACATCACTTATATTATTGTATATTATATATATTATACTTGAAGGGGGATAATGGTAATTTAGCCAACGCTATAAAGAAACGGTCTATGCCAATGAAATCGAATTGAAACAAACAAAAAAAAAAAAGACGTGAATACAACACTTAAAAAAAGTTAACTAGCGTAAAAGAGTTTCAAAACCTGCAAAGCAGTCCTTGACCATCCAGATACAATGGACATGTAACTTATTATATTTTTTTGCATGTTTGTATCAATCTTTAATTTTTTGAACTGTTTTGGACTTGAATTGAAATTATTTTCTGCATGTCTGCACCAATCTGTAATTTTTTGAACTGAACTGAAATTATTTTCTGCATGCTTGCACCAATCTGTAGATTTCTGGACTGTTTTGGACTGAACTGAAATTAATTTTTGCACGTCTAGACTAATATGTGGCTACATTTCATCTGTAGCGACTGATCTGAATTTAATTTTTTTATCATTCGGATGGTTACAATTTAAATCTGGGCGCAAAAATTTTGTGAAATGAAGAGAGAACAAAAAATAATTTAAATCCTAATTTGAGGACCAAAATAGAAAAAAAAAACTTGAGGACCAAAAGGAAATTAACCTCATAGTTTGAAGACCATAATGACCATTTAAATTAAAAATTATTAAAAAAACTTTTGGGCTACCCAAACTCAAGTCCATAGACTTAGGTATATACTTGACCCATTGTAATGGATATAATTTTATTTGGGCTTAAACCTAAGTCCAAGTCCATTTACATAAAAATCCATTGGACTCAAGTTTGGGTCCCAAACTTGACCCATGAACATGTCTACATGCAGACATGGGAAGAAGTATATACAGGTATTTTGGTTTTTTAAACTAGAATTTCTGTTTTTGTAATTCTCGGTATGGTAACTTCATGAATTCTATTGAAATTAACTATGTGTATATAGATTGTCTTTACATTGATATTGTTTATAAAATTCAAATTAATATTTGGGCTTATGGACTATGGATACTGAGCAAATAGGGATCATTGTCTCTTTCTTTGAAACAACGAGGGGAAGAAATTAGACCATTTCATTACAAAATGCTATCAGCGTGAGAACTCTACCCAGCCTTCATAAACTTAACATGAGCAACCTAGAAGAAGATGTTGTTTCTTTGATGAAGAAGCGAGTGATGGACTTAGCTGGATGCATGGTTAAGAAAACCGGACCAGACCGGCCGGTTCAATCGGTTAGACCGTGAATCGGCCATTGGTCCGGTCCGAGTCGCCCCAAAAATCGGTCTGCATATGAATCGGTCAACAACCGAAAAAACCGATCAAAAACCAGAGTGAACCGGCGTTCTAAAGGGTTCAGACGGTTCAGCCAGATCTTTTTTTTTTTGCTTTGGTTTAGCTGCTCTGAAACGGTGTTATTTTAAGTAAAAACTAAAAAATAAAAATTGAACCAGGTTTAATCGACGGTTCAGTAGCCCTTTCAGTCTTCTTCTTCTTCTATCAACTCTTCTCCCGTGCAACGTCGCCGTCCATGATTGTCTTTGCTGTAGATTCATCTTCGTTTTCATGGCTGCATCTCTCTTCTAGTCTTCTTTCCATGGGTGAGGCGTGATATAATAGTTTTGAATAATTTTGAAAAGAGTAATAAGTATTGGAAATAATGAAGGAATGGGTTTTGAAAACAACAAATCACAAATGCATTGACAGATAAAAAGACGTATGAGAGTACATTGCTTTGGAATTGATGAAGGAAAAGTGGATTGATGAAGGAAAAGTAAATAAAAAATGACTTTTTTAATAATATAGATAGGAGAAACGTATATACATTAATACATAGATATGGGTAAAAAATATTTATTTATTAAAAAAGTAAAATGACATTTTTAAAAATAAAATCAACCAGTAAATTATAAAAATAAAATAATAATACATATGTTACAAATGTTATTTTTAATAATAAAATTATTATGTATTAAATTATTAATTATTTTATTTTATTTATAGTATGTTAATGTAATATTTTTTAACTTTTATAATTTATTTGTAAACGGTCCGATCTCGGTTGAATCCCGGTTGAACCATCAAACTTTGAACCGCTGCTTCGACCGGTTCAATAGCCGGTCCGGTTTTAATAACCTTGGCTGGATGTCTTGCAAACAAAGTGAAGGTTCAACTTGATGGTCAATTTATTAAAATGAAATCATTTCTTTACTATGCCTATCTCTATCTGAAGACTGCTCAAATACCACTTCCATATGTTTTCTTTTGTTTTGACAACTTATACTTCCCCTATCACGCTCACAACTTATACTGGGCATTCTCGTATGGAATTTACTCTTTTTGATTCTTTGCCTTCTTTTTTGAATTTGCTTATTTTGGCTGACAATGTGGGAACGATTTACCCACGTAGATTAGGCATACGGTGATTAGTTGTTTGTATTTGTTTAGATTGAAACCTTGTATTGGTTTTTCTGACTTTTAATATAATCCTTTGTTTACGAAAAAAAAACTCAAAAAAGTAAAATAAAACTACACATCTTTTATATTCTTATCTTCAAGTTTGATCATAATGCATGCTTTTAAATAGTTTCTTTCTTTTATTTACTATCACTAAATATATTATGATTTTTACAAGTCATAAGCCACTTGTATAAATCTCTTTATGGATGATTAATAAATTAAATTAATTATGTAAAAGTATATATTTATCTATCTAAGCTAAACTTGCTATATCCTTACACTTGTAGAATTGAGACTATGTCACTTTTTCTTTGTGTAGTGGGCTGGGCATAATGACAAATCTTCCTTCAATTTTGTGTACAATCTTCCTTCAACTAATTTGCAATTCTTCATTCAACTTTACTAAAATTTTCAAACCACATTTAAGAGGGAAATACAAGCCATATTACAAGAGGCTAGGGCCTAGGAGTTAAAGAAAATGGTGTAGAACATGACTTTGTTTTAACTTTTTAGGAAGAAACTTGTAAACAATGGGTTACTTTTCAGTAGAAAATATTATTAGATAAGACTAAATTGCACAAACGCCTCCTGAATTTTAGGTAAGGTACACATAATACCTTGAGTTTTAAAATTGTATTGACCCATGAGTTTTTTATTTTGGACAATTAACACCTTTATGTTAAATTATTGTTTATTGGTGAAAGTGCATTTTTGGTCCTATAACTTTTTTTTTCAGTTGCATGAACTACTGAGAAGGTTATTTTTCTGTATATTCCTTTGTTTCCTTTTCCATTGAGCGGTGAGATAAAAAAGCTACATGTCTGATTTTTTTTTTCTTATGTTGGATTTGGATATATCACCTTGTACAATTGGTAAGGCAAGTGACATATGTGACATTGGAAAAATTTTCACTTTTTTTGCTTTCTTTTTTGTAATAGTGGAAGTATAAGTGGAAACGTGGCTTTTGGTTTCTTCATAACCTGCTCTTTGAAAACATAGAATCACTGTCTGTTGAATATTGAGCTTGTCTATTTCTCTGTCTAATTTCTCATACACAGGCCCGTCGACTGAAGCATGTGTCTGACCACTTAAACATTCTTCAGTCACTATGTTCAGTCCTTGGTTTGGATTTCAAGTGCAAAATTTGTGAGATCAACCCCACTATGATTGATTCCACTGAAACCAAAGATTTAAGTGACCTTACACTTAAGAGATTGACTTCTGAAGTACAAAGTTTGAGAGAGGTCAAAATACAGAAAATGCAAAAGGTCAGTATTCTGACTCTGTTTCATCCTGTAACTTGTTAATGCTTAATAACCTCTCTTATTTCTGGTAGCCTTAAAATTGTTTCTGTCATATCAGCTTCAAAGTCTTGCAATTGCCCTTTTAGAGATGTGGGCTTTGATGGATACATCATTTGAGGAACAACAGAAGTTTCATAATGTAACCAGTACAATTGCTGCTTTGGAACCCTCACTTACTGAGCCTAACATTTTATCAGTTAATTCCATCAGCTATGTAAGTACTAAAGTTAGACTTATAACCTTCGTCGCTCTCCTTTCTTGAAATCCATGTGCTGGAATTTTATAGTAGTTTTAGACTTTCAAGTGTTTACTGTGAAATTAACTAAAGATGTGCCTATAACCTTTGCAGGTTGAGTCAGAAGTGAGAAGGCTTCAACAACTTAAATCAACAAAAATGAAAGAACTACTTTTGAGAAAGAAGTTGGAACTAGAGGAGACATGCAGAAGCACACATTTGACTCCACAAACAGTTTTTGGAAGCAACCAGTCAATCGAATTTATGCTCTCTGGTAAAATTTGAAGATTGCCTTTATACAAATAACAATCTACTGCACATACACATACGGGTGAAATTTTGTCACATACTGGTGAAATTTTGTCTGCAAATCATACAATAAGCTGAAGCATAGGACCAGTATTAAGATTTGTCTGATAAAAATTTATTAAACATATGATTGTTAATTTAAGGTTCTTTCTATTTTGTCCTCGTTTTGATTGTTTCAAAATTTTAATTTCTAGCAATTGGTCATACTTTGTCAAAATGTGACTTTAATCTTGTTATTTGTCCTCTTGCTAATATGGAACGATTTTGTAGAATCTGATAACCATGACTGCTTGTTGGAAAAAATTGAGATTTGTTAGGATTCAGAGTATCTCCCAACAAACATTCACAGATCTAAACAAGTATGATAATGCGGAATAAAGAGAATAATAGAGGAACACAAGACAATTTACCCTGGTTCGGTCAGTGTGACCTACATCCAGCCAAGAACAAAGGATTTCATTATATGGAATGTGGGAATACAATAACCTGATGAACTGGTCTACCTCTCAAGTCATCTTTCTACCATTAGCTACTAGTCTATTTATAGGCATCCCAAACCCTAGATACACAAGGATTACTTAACCTAAGCCCAATAGGCCCAAGTCCCTAATTCCTTAGTCACCAAGGATTCTATCCCAAAATATATGGTAACTAATTAAAATACAAGTCACTCAAAAAATTACATAAGATATCCCAAATCTTAAATAACTAAGACTAAATCTTTACAAATCTTCCCCTTGACTTGAATTCCCTTCTTCAATACGATTGCCTCCTTGCCTTGCCGCTCGCCCCCGAGCATCTGGTATCACCTAGTACTGCCCACGCCAATCAAGTCCTGACAATGTCTGAACTTGGTCACCGGGATCGCCTTGGTCATCATATCTGCTGGATTTTCATGTGTAGATACCTTCTTCACACTAACAACCCCCTGTGATACGATGTCTCGAACAAAGTGATGTCTGACGTCTATATGCTTCGTCCTTTCATGGTACATCTGGTTCTTCGTAAGGTGAATGGCACTCTGACTATCACAGTACACTGATGTACTCTCCTGAGTCAAACCAAGATCGCCCACTAAACCCCGTAGCCATATCGCCTCCTTCACAGCCTCTGTGATTGCCATGTACTCCGCCTCCGTAGTCGACAATGCAACAACATGTTGCAAGGTCGCCTTCCAGCTAATACAACTCCCACAGAATGTGAAGACATATCCCGTCAACGATCGCCTTTTATCCAGATCCCCCGCGTAGTCTGAATCCACATAGCCAACTACTGATCGCCTTGAAGGCGATCGCTCCAAGCTAGCTCTGTCGAAGGTCAGTCCAACCTCCGTCGTACCCTTCAGATACCTCAACAACCATTTCACTGCTCGCCAATGCTCTTCCCCTGGGTTCGCCATATACCTGCTCACTACACTGACTGCATGTGAAATATCTGGGCGAGTGCAAACCATGGCGTACATAACACTGCCCACAGCATTTGAGTATGGAACCTTTGACATCTGCTCCTTCTCCTCTGCTGTCTTCGGCGAAAGATCCGATGATAGCCTGAAATGAGAGGCAAATGGGACAGAGACAGGCTTGGCGGTCGCCATGTTGAACCTGTGTAACACCTTTTCAATATATGACCGCTGTGAGAGCACTGTCTTCCCAACACGTCTATCACGTGTTATTTCCATCCCGAGTATCTTCCTCGCCCCTCCAAGATCCTTCATATCAAACTCCTTGCCGAGCTGCTTCTTTAACTTGTTGACAGCCGACATGCTCTTAGCAGCAATAAGCATGTCATCAACATACAACAGCAAATAAACCGAATCCTCGTCAAGCTTTCCATGATACACACAACTATCATAGGCGCTCCTCGTGAAGCCATTATGAACCATGAATGCATCAAACCGCTTGTACCATTGCCTGGGCGACTGCTTCAGTCCATACAAAGATTTCTTCAGTAAACAAACTTGGTCCTCCTTACCGGGTACTACAAAACCCTCTGGCTGACTCATGTAGATTTCCTCCTCCAACTCGCCATGCAAGAAAGCCGTTTTCACGTCTAATTGCTCCAGCTCATAGTTCAGAAGAGTAACCAAGGCAAGCAATGCCCTGATGGAACTATGCTTCACCACAGGAGAGAACACCTCGTTGTAATCGATCCCTTCCCTCTGTGTAAAACCCTTTGCCACCAGCCTTGCCTTAAATCTAGGCGGTTCAACCCCTGGATTTCCTTCCTTTTTCTTAAAGACCCACTTGCAACCTACTAACTTCTTCCCCTTTGGCAATGGGGCTAACGCCCACGTCTGATTCTTGTGAAGAGATTCAATCTCTTCCCCTATAGCACCGATCCACTCATCTGCTTCTAAACCTGAAATAGCCTCATTGAAGCTACTTGGCTCATCTACATCGATTATCTCTGCAACTGATAAGGCGAACTCCACCAGATTGGCATACCCTACAAGGTTGCCATCAACAACGTTCGCATATCTCTGTGGCAGCTTAGACTGTCTCCTCTGCCTCCCTACTGCAATGCTATAGCCTTGTTGCTGTTCCTGTGCCTCTGAGACCTCAGTGTTATGAGAAAGATCTCGCACCTGCTCCTCTTCAGTGGTACTGGGCTGGGCGGTCGGAGCGTTATCAAGTACTAGCTCCATTTGGTTCCCCACATCGTGATCTATCTTGGCTATCGCTTTTTCCTCTTGCTTGTCCAACGAAGCAAACTCATTGAAAGTTACATCCCTGCTGATCATTAGCCCTGGAGACTTAGGATCTGTGCACCACAACCTGTATCCAGCCTCATATCCTAGAAATATGCATTTTCTTGCCCTCGGCTCAAGCTTGCCATCCTTCACATGAGCATATGCAGGGCACCCAAACACTCTCAAGTGCTTGTAACCAGCAGGCGAACCGGACCATACCTCAAGAGGAGTTTTGTTCCCGATTGCCATGGATGGCGATCTATTAACCAAATAACACGCAGTACAGATCGCTTCAGCCCAAAAGTCCTTGCTCACACCAGCATGTGAGAGCATGCTCCGTGCTCTGTCACAGAGCGTCCTGTTCATTCGTTCTGCAACCCCATTCTGTTGTGGCGTTCCTGTGCATGTGCGGTGTCTCACAATGCCTTCCTTGCTGCAGAACTCATTGAACTCCTTGTTGCAGTACTCCAACCCATTATCAGTCCTAAGGCACTTCACTTTCCTCTCGGTTTGCTTCTCAACCATTGCCTTCCACTTGATAAATGTTGGAAACGCCTCATCCTTCGACTTAAGTATGTACACCCATACCATTCTAGAATAATCATCAATCAGTGTCATGTAAAACCGGCCGCCGCTCTTAGAAAGAACCCTATTGGGACCCCATAGGTCGGAATGGATGTAATCCAACCTATCCTTGGTCGTGTGCACTCCCTCCTTGCTGAACTTTACTCTCGTCTGCTTTCCAAACACACAGTGTTCACAGAATTTCAAGGGATGCCCCTTGTACCCATCCAGTAAGTTCTGCTTCTTTAGAAGTGTCAGTCCCTTGTCACTCATGTGACCGAGCCTCAAATGCCATAACTGACTCTGACTATGATCTCGCCTTGAGGTGCATGTCTCGCCACTGTCCGAGGTGCTATCCTCACTTGCTCTAGAATCATCACTCGCCTCAGTGTTCGCTGAGGCAACAGCCGCCTCACCCATAATCACAGTCCCCTGAAGATAATATAGTCGGGCGCTCAGCTTCCCCTTCATTAGTGTCATCGAGCCCTTTCCAACTTTAATAGTTCCACCTTTGGCGTGGACCTTGTAACCTTGATCATCTAAGGTTGATAAGGAAATGAGATTTCTCTTCATCTGAGGAACATGCCAACACTCCATACTTCTCACGACCCCGTCGAACATCTTGATTCTGATGTGACCGATCCCCTCTATCGCCAACGAAATATTATTTCCGAGATAGACCGTTCCACGCATCTGGTTATACGAAGAAAACCATCTCCTGTGTGGACTCATGTGAAACGTCGCACCACTATCAAGAATCCAAGAGTTTGATCCATGTTGTACACCCACAGAAGTACCACAAGTATCAACAACATTCGCTGAATTTTCTTCATGCGACTTCCCCTTCTTCCCTTTCAACTTTGGACAATCCTTCTTAAAGTGACCCTGCTCACCACACTTGAAGCAACTTGCTTTCTTCGCCTTTGATTTAGACTTTGACCTCGATCGCCCTTTGGACTTACGTGAGTCCTTCCCCTGTGCTCTTCCCCTTGTCACCAATCCCTCGCCCTCTGCTCGATCGCCTGGAAGGTGCTTCTTCAAATCCTTTGACTTTAACGCACTGCTAATGTCATCCAGTGAGATATTGTCCCTCCCATACAGCATCGAATCCACAAAGGTCTCGTATGACGGCGGCAAAGAACATAACACAATAAGGGCCTGATCCTCGTCATCAATCTTTACCTCTACATTCTTCAGGTCCATAATTATCGAATTGAACTCGTCCAGGTGAGACTTGATTGGCGTACCCTCGTTCATCCTCAAATTGTAAAGCCTCTTCTTCAGGTAAAGGCGGTTGGTCAGCGATTTCGCCGAGTACAGTTCCTCCAGCTTTGTCCACGCCTTCGCCGCCGTTTCCTCGTCGACAATCTCCCGTAGAACGCTGTCTGTAACACTCATGAATAACGCACTCAACGCCTTCTGCCTCTGTGCCTTCCTTTCTTCTTCTTTTACCGAATCGGCAAATTTTTCTTCTATTGCTTGCCATAAGTCTTGAAGAACCAATGCGGATTGCATTCTTATCTTCCAAAGACTAAAGTTTCCTCCATCGAACTTCTCGACCTCATACTTTGTCGACGAACCCATCGAACCCGATCTATGAAAAATTCACGAACTTCACGCAAATCACCGTTTGTTGACTGTTGAATCTACTCCGCGAAAACACCACCTGTTTACACAAGAAACAACACAAACGAGCACACCGAACAATGCCGAACTTGCTCAAGAACAGCCGCTCAAACAACTCAGTCACACTTGAGCGTATCCACTGTCCCCCGAACACGAACCCAGCAATGACAACTCCACCGCTGAACCTGATCTGCCCGAAAAAACGACCTTCACGAACACGCCGATCACTAAAAAAACGACTCCGATCTCCGCTGCTCACGACCCAGCTCACACCCAACTTGCCTCGCCGGAAATTCTGCACAAAAGGAAACCGCCACCTTCCACCGCCGATCAGCTCTGTCAAGTCCCGCCGCGAATCACCGTCGGATGTGAAGCTCCTCCGTCACAAAAAAAAATGCGCCTCGTCACTGCTTGCGAAACACAAACGCACTCCTTGCAAAAAAACCCAGATCTGCCCAGAAAAACCGCCGCCCTCCGTCGACTCTTGATCAACGCTGGCAACGAGCTTTTTCTGAAAAAAAACGTCGATGTCCTCTTCCGATTTCACGAACCCAGCAAACGTCGAGTTGCTCGCGAACCCAGATTTCCGCCGTGAACCACCGCCCTCCGCCCTCCGTTGATGAACGCCGGCGACGGTCACGAACCTGCAGCAAAAAAAAAAACGATCTCCGTTCACGAACCAGCAGCGTCGTCTTCGAGTTTGTTATGCGAGTGATGTGCGTGAATGAGGAAAGAGAAAATTTCCTTTTGTAATTTTTGCTAAAACTGCAAAAGTGGTCCTCCTCTGAATGTTGTAATTCCAGATCTGCTCCCACCTATTTTCCTTTCAGATTCAAAGAGAAAAAGAAAAGAAAAAACAAGAGAACCAGGCTCTGATACCACTTGTTAGGATTCAGAGTATCTCCCAACAAACATTCACAGATCTAAACAAGTATGATAATGCGGAATAAAGAGAATAATAGAGGAACACAAGACAATTTACCCTGGTTTGGTCAGTGTGACCTACATCCAGCCAAGAACAAAGGATTTCATTATATGGAATGTGGGAATACAATAACCTGATGAACTGGTCTACCTCTCAAGTCATCTTTCTACCATTAGCTACTAGTCTATTTATAGGCATCCCAAACCCTAGATACACAAGGATTACTTAACCTAAGCCCAATAGGCCCAAGTCCCTAATTCCTTAGTCACCAAGGATTCTATCCCAAAATATATGGTAACTAATTCAAATACAAGTCACTCAAAAAATTACATAAGATATCCCAAATCTTAAATAACTAAGACTAAATCTTTACAAGATTGAAATTGCGAAGACTAGAGAGTACGCTCTCAGCAGAAAAGAAATTCTTGAAAAGGTTGAGAAATGGTTGGCTGCTACTCAAGAAGAGAGCTGGCTCGAGGAATACAACAGAGTAGGATATGCTTTTTATAGTAGAGAATATTTAGTTTTTAGGCAAAAGACCTGTCGGTGTCCCTAACGTTAGGGGTCAGTTTTCAGTTATACTCCCAACGTTTCACATTGTTGTCAATTATACCCTAACCTCATTTTTTTTGGGCCAAAGTCCTATTTTGGTCCCTTAAGTTTGCTCAAAGTTCCGTTTTGGTCCCTCAAGTCTCTAGCAAACTTTTCGGCGAGATACACTGCGACTCCAACGACTACGAAAAGTCGAAAACTCTCAATCCAAGGTTTTTTGACCTCTTGAGTTCAATGACAACCTCCATTTTGCAAAAAAATGACTGGAAAACGCCGAAAAATTTACACAATCGCCGAAAATCATATTTCTGGTCATTTGTTCGCAAAATGCAAACCGCCACTGAACTCAGGAGGTCAAAAAACCTTGAATTATGAGTTTTTGTAGTGGTCGGGGCCGCCGTGTATCTCGCTGGAAAGTTCGCCGAAGACTTGAAAGACCAAAACGGAACTTTGAGCAAACTTGAGGGACCCAAATAGGACTTTGGCCCAAACAAAATTAAAGTTAGGGTATAATTGACAACTGTGAAACGTTGGGGGCATATCTGACACAAAACAATTGTTGGGGGCATAACTGAAACTGACCTTAAACGTTAGGGGCATCAACGGGTCTTTTGCCTATTTTTTATTTCATACTTTCTCGTCACTTCACATCTTACCTTGAAAGTGGACCATTGTTGAGAATTGAGATTGTCAATTCATTTTTGTTGTTGAAATTTTGTGCTGTCATTAAATTTAATAGAGGAAAAACTAGAAGTTGGCAAAGGAATTTATTTATCTGCGTTTTGGTATGCTGCCCACTTACCCTTTTTTTCGTATTTGGCTTGTTATTGGAGCAGGAATGGTAGAGGCATTGAGTTCAAAAATTACAGCATGGGAGAAAGAAAAAGGAGTTGAGTTTTTGTATGATGGTGTAAGTCTTTTGAGCACATTGGTTTGACTAATTTGCCCGAATTTGCTGGTGGAGACATCTATTGAAAAATATTGTTTGAAGCTTCACTTAATTCACTAATTTTTCCTTCTTTAAATCTGTGTTTAGAGCCGTTTGCCCGTTTACTTTCCATGCTTGAAGAATACATCACCTTAAGACGAGAGAAAGAGAAAGAAAAGCATAGGCAAAGGGTATGATCCATGATGCATATAATTGTAATTAATTTAATTATTCCTTTTAGGCCATGATCTGTATCATTTGTTTTCATTCATATCAATCTTAGGATCAAAAGAGACTCTTGGGACAATTAATGGCAGAGAATGAAACACTTTTTGGCTCAAAACCCAGCCCATCTAAAAGTGGAAAGAGGGCTTCTAGGTGTTCAAACGTAGTTCCAAGTATTAGAAAATTTTCAGTGGGTGGAGCAATACTTCTAGACCCAAAACCTGAAAGATCTGCTCTTGTTCTCAAGTCTAAAAATAAAAAGGGTAGCCTTCCCATTCACAACAGCTCTATCTTGGGCAAGAAGAATGCTGCTGGTCATGCAACTCAATCCTCTGGTAATTTGATTGTCCTAATAGAAAAACTTGTTTCAACTATTTGGTCCCTACATTTTTGAAATAGACTATTTGGTCCCTCAAAAATTAGAAATGTGAACTCGTTAGTACTTGTAGCCTATCTCCGTTATTAACACTGATGACCTGATCATTAAGTGCATATGTAACACGTTAAATACTACATATTTAACTATTTGGGACTACCTAGAGTTTGAGATATGAGGATGATTCAATAATTTATGTCCTATGAAAGCTTCACGTGTAATACAAATATTTGGGTCTGACTCAATTTTAGGCCGGTTTAATTGTCTTTGTTGATCCGGTTTGGTTAGTTTAGGTGATTAGAATGCCAAAGTGGCATTTAACGGTGCCATGTAAGCATTTAACATCTGATAGTTGACGATTATGATAAATGAGGGACTAAATAATTGACATTTTTAATTTTTGAGAGATCAAATAGTCTATTTCAAAAATGCTGGGATCAAATAGTTGAAATTGTAAAAAATGATGGACCAAATGCTTGAGAGATTATGAGAATCTCTCAATTTGATAAGACTCAGATCCTCTAGAATTTTTTTTAAGTGTAAATTTCGGGGAATGAAAAAGAGAACTACAATATTTATGACCTAAACCGAATGCCAGGAGTTTCATTAATTAAGTATTAGATTCCACACATTGTTTTGTTTCTCTCTATTATTTTCAATGAATGATGTGTTTTATAACAAAAATACAAGAGTCTTAAAAAGTAGAGACTAGCATTCAGTACAGTCATACAGGTCCATTTGGATGAAATGAAATATCTTTTATGATTGAATGCTTATTATTAATGTCAAATCTCACGCAGGAAAGGAAACTTCTAAAGTCGTTGTGGGTCATCATTCAACAAAGAAACTTCCCCACAGTGCAGAAAATGAAACAGGAAGCCAATCACCATTGATAATGATGATGAGAAAGCCTCTGTCTCCAGTTTCTAACATAGCAGATCTCCAAAAAAACACAACCCCACCTTCCAAACCCATCACAACTTATGCTTATGACAGAACCCCAAAACACATGGGGATTCAAGTGGCCACAACTCCTCTAACTTCACTCTCTTTGATGAAACTCACTACCATGACACCAGACACTCCTTGTGTATATTCTTCTACCCCTACTTCTTCTACTATTGCTGCCTCTGCTAAAATACCACTTAAGTATTCATTTGAGGAGGTTAGATTAGGGTTTGTTTCTTCTACCTGTGGTGTTTGACCTAATCAATTTAGATCCTCTATGGTACTTTCGGGGTACAGCGCTGAGAGAGAAAGTGTCTGTGTGACTTAATTAGTCTCTTTATTCGTTCTTTTTTTCTCAGCACTACACCTATAATGCTATAGAGGATCTAAATTGCTGACCTGATGCTGTCATGCGCAGTCAAAGTAAAAAAGATTCCTCAACACATGAAATAAAGATAAGATAGATAGATAGGTTCTTGCTGACACCCAGATTCTGTTGTGTTGTGCACTGCAATAACAAGAAATTTGCCATATTTTTTTATTGGGGTTTTTTCTTGGAAGTGGGAATACTGGTTTGGCGCTTTATTGACTACGTCTATTTTGGATTTAGATTCTCCATGGTGTGAATATTTTAGTGTATTTGATACAATTTAGAAAAAAAAAATCATGGGGATCAAATTGCAAATTTGAATTTGACTGACCTGATCCAAATACGGGATAATTCTCTTGGATCCAATGATTCTTCGTTTATTGAAAAATTTGCTTTACCTTTCTCTAACCAAAAAGATTAGATATTTTAGTATGGGAAAATTGGGTATGAGGCTATGAGCTGGGTAAGTTAGGCTTGATTTCAGTAAGAACAATCATCGGATAAATATCTATAAAATTATAACTAATTTATATTTTAATTTATGATGAGTTGGAAATTTGATTATCAAATATAATATTTTCTTATTGGCAAAAAAAAAAAAAGNAATAATTATAATTATACTTTTAATAATTAAATTTTTAAAAATATACAATATTTATGAGGATGGGACTTAATTTCGCTATGCTTTTTTTTTTAATTTTTTCTATAAATTTAATTTTATTGATTAAAAAAAGACACATGACAAAATATTTTTATACGGTTTGTCGTAATAAAAAATAGGCAAAAGTATTAATTTTGTCTTTAAATTTTATATCAATTGTCAATTTTATCTTCAATCTTTTGTTGCGGTCAATTTCATTCCCAATGTTTTACATTTTTGTCAATTTTATCATTTGACTAACTTCTTTCAATAAATTAACAACATATTGCATCATATTTTTCAATCTGAGTTAAGATTTGAGTTTCTTTTTATATCAACTTTTTCTATATATCATTAGCCACGTAAATTATGTTGTTAATATTTGACTAAAGTATGAGCAAAAGATAAAATTGATCCAAATGTAAAACATTGAGGATAAAATTAACTGTAAGAAAAATATTGGAGACGAAATTGATAATTGATATAAAATTTGGGGACGAAATAAATACTTTTGCCTAAAAGATAACTATTTGTATCATCAAAGATAAGACAAAGAATATAAATAATTTTTATTATTAGCTAGAAGAACTCTGATAAAAATATAGCAGACTTTACCTAATTTTTTTCTTAACGTGTAATTAGGAGTTGCTCATTATAATTCTTTCTTTGCCATATTCTTAGCGAAAATTATTTTTTTTTCTTGGATAACCTGTTCGACAAAATTATAAATATTGAAGTGCATGCATAGAGCCATTCTCTAAAGAAATTTCCTTTTATTAAGGAAGTAATTGATTGTGAACTTTCTTCTAAAGTATATTATTAGACATTTAATGAAATTAAATTAATTTACAATGTTTATGAAATCTTTACATTTCTGGCTTTCCTGTAAACAAAAATACAAAATAGTTTCTGTACTGTATTTGACCAAAATAACACTTTGACCAGTTTGTATTAATTTAGAATTAAGAAGAGACTGGACCATAACTTTTTAAAAAGTTGAGAGAATGTCACTGTAGCTTATTCTTATTTATATATTTTTTCTCCTTGATCACTATCTTGAGTGAGGTTTCTAGTATTAGGTTTCTCTGGATTTTATAGTATAAATTTGTCTTCAATTTTCAACCATCTTGATTTGGACACTTTTGGTGTATCCTTAGTATAGTAGTTGAATTTTGTTCTCCATTAAATGAATCCATTAAATTAACACCAACCAAGTTTGACTTCAATACTTTATAATATCACTTTTATTTCTTATTATTTTTATTTTAAGTTTAATGGTTTTTGCAACACACCATGGTTTAGTATTGGTAATGGTAGGTGAGCATTTCATATAACTACATGGTCATTGAAATAATATATTATAAAGTAATAACACGCAATAATAATCATGTTAACTTTTTATATGAAAAGATGTTATCAAAAATTGTTTTTTTATTTGTTCGTGAAAATCTTCTTTATTGAAAACTATAATATTGCATATATTTTTAATTTGTTGGGGAGTCTCTTAATTCTTGTTGTTCTATCATGTTACTGAGTTAGGTACTCATAAGAAATGATAAAGATTTGTCAATACACATTCTTATAATAAATATGCTTTCCAATAGAGTAGTAATTATTACTAAAATGTAAAATGTTATGATTATGAGTACTCTTAAATTTAAGTGTAGTTGTTATTCAATTGTTACCAATTGGTTTTAAAAATATATATGATAAGATAATAGTTAAAACTTCACTTTCATTTGTTTGAAAAAAAAAATTAAATAAATTTTCACAATGTTTTTAGCAAAATCAAATATTAGGTCTAATTTTGTTAAGTATAATTGTTGAATATAATATATAACATTATTTTGTTATCTTTACAATTTGTTTTGTTGCTCGCTTGATTTTTGGAGTTTTGTTTGGATTAATTTTAGATTCGATCTGTGTTGCACATTGGACTATAATGATAAGAGAATATTTCAACGAGAATATATAGTTGCATTCATAAATATTTTATACTTAAGTATTATTAAACTATTTATTACTCGGATCAACCTGATTTGATATCTTTAAATTTAATCTTTACTAACAATATTTATCCCGAGAAATAACCAAACAAGTTCCAAATAATGAGTTGTTAGATGATTAATGTTCATATTATAAATTGTTTGGTTGTTATTAGTTTTGGTTAATGACTTTTTGTATTTGAACATGTCCACTACTTTTTAATAAATGTTAGGTGTAAGTCTTATTTTAATTTTTTGGTAGAAAGGTGATGTCTTAAAGTCTATATAAATCAACATTTTGTGTCATATTTAATAATTTTTTTTAATAGAGTTAGGCTTTATTTGAAATATTAGAAGATTATGTAGTATGTTTAAAATAAATAAAACATTTATAATCAATACAAAACTTAAGTGTTTATCATTGAGATGATATATTTTTTAATAATAATCAAAGTGATAGCCTTCAACTTACAATTAAAGACTATTTTTCTTAAGTTATTAAAATGAGTTTTGTCTTTATTAATATTTTTTTTTGCCAAAATTTTATTTTAATATATACATGATTTGGTTTAAATGAGATATTATATTTAAGAAACTCAACTATCTACTACTAATTATAGTAAATTTTGTTAGTTATCCAGATGATATTTTTAACATAAGAGAATTATGAAGAATTGACACTTCATTTTGAGCAATGTCACATGTATACATAGGACACATATACGTAAATTTGAGAATATAATTTTTTTTATGATTTTGTCATGATAAACAATAAAAAAAAATGATACATAAGATATATATTATTAATTTTTTTTTTGGCCAACAGATATATATTATTAATAGATATTGTAATTTTGTAAGTGCTTATAAAAATTTATGAATATTTAATTGTTTATAGGCAAAAATACTTTTGGTACCCCCAAAGTATGGGGTCAGTTTCAGTTGTACCTTCAAAATTTTATTGGTTCAATTGTAATCTCAATCTTTTCTAAACCCTAGCAGTTGTTGGTTCTCTCTCGCTCTCCTCTTCGTCCACACACACAGCTTTGCGTCGACGCTGGGCTGCCATCGTTTTCAGCGACGGTAGCCCCCCTCTTCTCCGTTGGGCAATGTTGAAAACCCTTCCCCCGTGAGAGTCCCTCTCTCTATTTATGAGTGTGTAACTTTGTTTCTAGGATTTTTTGGTTGCGACTCTGGACTAGGCATTCCACGGCGGCTTCCTGGTTTGGTTTTGGTTTTTGAGTGCTATTCCACGACATCGTTTCGTTTTATCAAACTATTATTATTGCTTTGAGTCTGATTATGTCTTTATTTATAATAGCCACTAGGGTTGCATGTTATCCTGATTGGAAGTGTTTGTCTTTTTTAAATGACATTATCTATGTTTCTAGTTATTTAGATGATTGTAGCTTTAGTTAGACCCTTAGATCCGCTAATTTGACAACTGATTTTCTTGCCAATTTTTTTGAAACGAGGATGAGTCCTCTTGGATGAGTTGCAAACCTCTCACCTTCGTCAGTTGATATCTTGTCTAGTGTTGTTGTTTATGCTAGGGAGGGGTTGACTATTTTTGCTTTGTTTTCGTTTGTATTGTGCTTGACTTTGCCTTTATTTTGAATTAATTATGTTTCGGGCCAAAAAAAAATCTCAATCTTTTCTTTTTTTGTCTCAATTGTACCTCAATTCGGAGGTATAATTGACTGAAATGTGAAACGTTAAGGACACAATTGTCTAAAAAAAACTTCAGGGGTACAATTGAAACTGATCCGTAACATAATTTTAAAAATATATGTTGAGGTATAAAGGCAAAAACACAATTCAGAGGTATAATTGACTGAAATGTGATCCGTAACATATATTTTTGCCTTATTTATATATAAAAATATATGTTGCGCCGTAACATATAATTTTAAAAATTTAACGTATTAGTGTGTTTATATTCGCGTTATGTATGTATTCATATCAGCGTTTATGTTCCATACTAAGAGAATATTAAGTAATTGAGATTTTAGATACTTTATAATTACTTTTATTAAGAAATATTTTTATAAATACACATTTATGTTTGGTCAAACAACATATTATTGTAGAAAAATAACTACGCACATTCATATAAAGAAGGATACAGTAAGACTCTTTTTCTATAAGGTTGAGCAGAATACCACGTATTTGCAAAATTCATTTGTTTAGGGTTTTTAGGATAAAAAGGTGGGTATGGAATTGAAGATTTCATACAGAAAATGATTTAATCATAAGTTTAGAGAGGGTGATATCTGCCTAACACACTTTATATTAGAGTATCGGTTGTTATATCTTAAATGTATTTAATGATTGAAATGATATTTTTTATTATTATTATTTTGTACTTAACAATTATCGCCCCAAAAAACAAAACACTAAGAATGATATAAAGAAATATTTTCTCTATATGTAACTCAATTTTTTGGATGAGAAATACAAAAGAAGTATATGGATCAATAAATCAAACTACAAATCGTAAATTATGAATCTAAAGATTTTTCAAATGATAAACCATCAAGGAAATAATGAAAACTAAAAGATGGTATTTGGTTGAAATGTAAAGTTTTTTGTGTGTGTTTTGAAATAAGAAAACTCCGGTATTTGAATAAATGAATCTATTAAAGTAAGTGATGCATTTGGTCAAATTGTTTAAGTTTTATGGGACGTTCTATAAGCTCTATTAAATAATTTAAGGTCCATCATGAAAAAATAGATAATTTTTTAATTAGAACTATTTTAGTTTGATCAAAGTAGGGTCAAATTTACCAACAAGTGTTTGGTGTAGTGGTTGACGAATTATATCCTAGATGAGAGGACTCAAATTCGATCCCTAAAATCGACAATGTTAAGAGGGCACAACCATTTCGTTTCTGTTGCCCGAATGAGATTAGTCTTCGCTTAGACCATTACACAGATAAACGGGAGAAATCCATAGCATTACCTAAAAAAAAAAGAAAGTAAGGTCAAACTTAGAATCATTTTTTATTGGGGCCAGTCCTAATTATTCTTTTATCTTAAAAATATTATTTACATTATTTAGTTCATGTTTTTATATTTTTTCAGTAATTTTAATTCATATTAAAAAATATATAATTTATTTTTTAATTCAATTTGTATTTTTTTTTTCAAAATGAAGGCCCATAAAACCCACCTTAAACCCTGATAAGGGTAGACTTTTTTTTTTTGGCCTGAGATAAGGGAAGACTTAATTATAAAATTTTAACTCAATTTTAAATCAATTGTTTTAGCTCGATCATAATTAAATTAAAGTTAAATATAGTTCTAGTCAGATTAAATTGAATTTATTTATTTTAGCAGCTCTAAATGCATCCAATTGTGTCCATTAGATGAAATTTGGGAGAAAAACGAGAACAGAATTAGAAATATAACATAATCCAATAATAAAAAGAATTAAGTAAAAATGACTTGAGTTATAATACCAAAAGAAGAATGATTGGAAAATATAGACAACCGATTGCCAAAAAATATATATATAGACAACCAACTTTCAACAGTTTTCATGTTAAATTCACCACTAATATACATGTTATTAAACAAAACATACAAATCAACTGAAAAAACAAATTTCCATTAGGTGAAAACTGTTTCAAAAAAGTTGCATAGTTTTTTTTTGCCACTAAAAAGTTGCATAATTATAGTTACAAATTTTAGAACTTGTATTATTACTATTATTATTCATTTGAACCAAAACAGTTTAAACAAGGTATATGCTTTATTATTTTTTTTTGGTCTAATACACAATTTATTCAAAAGTAAGGCAAAGTCAAACGCAGTACAAACAAAAACATAGCAAAATAATTCAATCTCTCCATAGCATCAACAACAACACTAGACAAAACATCAACTGACGAAGATGGGGGGTTTACAACCCATCCAAGAGAACTCATCTTCGTATTAGACAAATTGGCAAGACAATCAGCTGCCAAGTTAACAGATCTAGACATCCAACTAAAACTACAATCATCTAAAGAACTAAAAACACAAAAAAATAAAACCAGACCAGATTGACACCGTGGGATCACAGATCTAGAACGTCGCCGCCACAAAACCCGCCCTAAAAAACACACGGACACGAGCAGAGAGCACACATATCTAAGAAGGACAACCGCTGAAAATCACCTAAACTTGAAAACCACCGCCGCAAAGACACACAAAAAAGAACACCATCGCAAAAGATCAAAGTTGAGAGGTGCCGCCGATAACTCTAATATGAAATAGGGTGAAATCTCTCATGAAAGAGAGAGGTAGTCCTTCACAGGAGGGGTTTAAGAAAGAACTCGACTCTCATGAGAAAGATGATTTTTTGGGTGGCTAGGGTTTTTTTGGTATATGCTTTATTTGGCCATAAAAAAAAGGGAGTATGCTTTTAATTTAAAAGCATACCAATAAAAGCAAAATTAATTTAGAGATAGATACAATTTTCATTGACAGATTTTTAATTATGGATGGAAAATTTATGTTACAGAGGATAAGAAGCATTTTGTTTTGTCTGCTGTTACAAATTAAGAGAAAATGCATCAATTTTTTTATATTAATTTTTTTATAATTAATTCAAACTCAATTCATATTATATATTTGATTGATAAAAAATTTTATAAATAAAAATTAATATAAATATTTATAAAATTTTTATTTAACCAATATTATAAACTCAAATATGGCATTGGTTAACACATGATTGAGTCTCATTTATTGTCTTCTCACATGACAGTCAATTATTATTCACTTATTTTTTTAAAAAAAGATATTAGGATATATTTAAAAATAAGTTAGATATTCATATTTGTATAAAAAATATGAGATAAAATTTAAATTGGTCCCAAATATTTTAATTGATTTAGATTGATTTTACATGTTTTCATGATTATTTAATTTTGGTCAAAGTGTAGTTTTGATCTCTTATTTTAGGGATAAGTTACAATCTAGCTCTTGATTTCTTTTCATTGCGATTTTGGTTCTATATCATTTTCAAAAGTTTCATTCATTAGTATCAATGACTAAATGTGACTACATCTCTCTCGTTTAAGTTTGATTTTGACGGGTTTGGAGTTATAGGTTATTTTTTACGAATCATTTATTTGTCCAATTGAAATTATCAACAAATAAGGTCAAATTAGACATTAAAAGTGGGTCACTCGTTTTATAGTAAAAAAAGAACTAAGTTGGTCATATATCTCTAGTTTTATGTTCTAGGTTATGTGTTACTCGGAGTTATTTTTCCTGTCTAGTTAGGACCATCAACAAATGAGGTCAAATCAAGCCCGAAAGAAGTTTTGGAACCAAAAAGTGAATTATGAAATCACTCTTGAATTCAATTTAATTTTATTTATTGATGGTTTCAATTGAAAAAAAAAACTCAATGTATAAAATGAAAAGTTATATAAGCATATAAGAACAATGTCAACAAATAAAATATTTAAGATCAATTTAAAGTTTACCTCGAGTATAAAAAAAATTAAAGTTTACCTCATATTTTTGGATCAATATGAGTATTTCACATTAAAAATAACACTTTTTTATTTTTCTAATTTCTAATATATTTTAATTAGTTTTTTGGGACATGAATGATATTTTATTTTGTATTCATCTACGCTGTTGGATCAAAGTATATAAATATTGCATAAAAATTTCTATTTAAAAATTCAATCACATAAATATAAAATGTATAACCATATATATATATTTCAAATTTCAAATATTATTGTTTAGCCCTATCCCATTACCTCTAATCAAATATTAAGCTTTGAAAATAGAAGTTTGAAGTGTGGGGTCCAAGGTCATTATTATTGGGTTTGACTGGCATAGCATGTGGTGTTGCCATTGCATTAGGCATTAAAGCATTAGGTTAAGACAAAGAGAGAGGTATTGACCTATGTGAACTCTTTTGTAGGACAAATGTTGCCACCTCTGTCCTTAGGGTGTCCTACTCCTCCAAGACAACCCCCCACTTATACCTTGGACTCTGTTCCTTGGATCTTACTTCTTATTTTTTGTACTTTTTTTCTTTAAAAAAGTTTTAAAACCAATATATTTATCTAATCTAATCTAATTAGTTAAATTTTGAGCTGCAGAAAAAAGTAAGAACAAATATATAAAATTGCTTTGAAAAATATATGTATAAGGGATCCCTTAGATTAGGTGGTGATAATCATCTATAACTCTATTTTTTTTAAAAAAAATTTTGACTATAAAGAAAGACCTTTAAGATAGATACTCTAATTTTCTTTTAATTTTGATGTTCACTTTTCCTAAAATTACTTATTGATTTTAGTATTATAGTGAGTGAAGGGATTCAGATCTCATTGTGTCTTTTCTTTAGATTCTTTCATCTATTGTTGATAAAGTAGTTAAAACGAGCCAAACTCAGTGAGTTGGTTCGTTTAACTCGTCAAATTAATGAGTCATGTTGAGAAAATTTGGCTGGTCAAAAATTATAACTCACGTGGATTTACTCATTTAACTCGCAGCTCGTGATGAAATAACTCGAGTGAGTTGACAAGTTGGTGAGCCAACCCACATATTTAATATATATATATATATACATATAATTTTAGATGTTGTGATTAGTGATTAGTATTGAATGGTTATGGTATTGATATAATTTATCTTAATTTTCATGAATTTTATTAATAAGTTAATAAAAAATATTTTTAATTTAAAAAAAATGAAAAAAAAATTTAATGATTGGTGGATTAAGTGGGCTAACCTGACTCACAAAGTTGGTGAGTCGGGTTGGCAAAACTTGGCTCGCTTGGAATTCTTAGCTCGCGTGAGCCAGTTCGTGTGAGCTGTGGCTCGTGACGAGCCAGCTCAAATGAGCCGGACTGACTCATTTTGACAGCTCTAATTATTGAAATCCTCAATTACTTCATTCAATATAATTTAATGAAAATTAAATTAATATATAAATTAATTTATTTTAAAGATCAACTAAATTATCAATTTGTATATTTTTAAAAGATTGAAGTATATGATTATTAAAAAATAATATCTAAAATTTATCATATTTAATTTGATTTTTTATTTTCCGATATAAAATATCTTAATTAGTATTTATAAAGTATTAAGTAAAAAAAAAATTCATTATTAAATATAAATAGTCAAATACAAACGCAAAAAATAAAAATTGTTATTTTATTTCTTTTAAAATCTTTAATTGAAAAAATCTTATTGACTTAATTTCATTTTTTACTTGCTTGTTTGGAAATCGTATATATACACACATTCTATTTACTTGTACGTATCCTTTTTTTTTTTTTTNGTTTTGAAATTACAAAAATCATATCAAAACACATTTAATGTGATCCAGCTGTAAAACTTATGAGTAATTTACATAAAGCTACAAATTTAATATTTTATATCAAACCGAAATGAAGTTTCCTTTGGCATTAAAGTCCTAAATTTCAAACCCCCCATAAAAAAATGTTAGAGGTGAGTTTTATAAAAGGAAATTATTTAAATCTCATATATATATATATATATGATCGTTTGAGAAAACTAATATTTTTTATAATAAAAAAAAGTGAAAACTAATATTTTAAAGGTCAAATAGTCATTTTGGTTTTCAAACTATAAGGTTAGTTTCATGTTTGTCCTAATTTTTTTTCTTTTATTTTAGTTTTCAAATTTTCATATTTGCTACACTTTTAGTCTAAAATGTGATTTTATTTAATTTTTATCGTTATTTCTATTATAGATAGTTGAATTGATCTAATTCTCATTTTTATACTTGTTATAGTATGTATAGGTTGACAAAAAGAAAAGAAAAATATTCATTATTTGAAAAAAAATAACCATAAATTTATTTTTAATTTGTGATTAAAAATAAAGATTTTTTTCTTTGTGAAAGTCAATTATTTATATTATAAATAATGGTGAAAGTCAAGTGAAAATATATTTTGAGGATTAAAATAGAATAAATGTAAAGGTTTGAAAATCAAAATAAAATAAAAAATAATTTTAGAACCAAAATGAAACAAATCTCATTGTTTAAGGACTAAAATAAGGTTTTGATCTATTTTAAAAGCTTTACTCTGAAGACAAATATTATTATACTTATAAATAAAAATATTCCTTATCTTACAACTAAATATATAATTTAATATTGGTAATAATGATAATTATAATTAGACGAAACGTAGCTTGAAATTTGTGGATGCAAGCGCAGGAAACAATGACTTTATGAGGAAGATAAGATTTTTCTATTTATTAATGTTTTTGAAATTCAAAATAAAAAAATATTAATTAAATGTCTGTTTCTTTCACGGGTAAGGAAAGTCTTCCTCAACAAAGGACTCACCTGCTCCTATAACCCACTGTCACGTGCCATATCCCATTCTGATTCTATTATATAACAATATAACAATTAATAATAAACTATACAATTTCTTATTTCAAAATTTTACTTTTTAAAACGTATAAAAGTACACAGTCAATAGTTTTTAAAAAAATAATTGAAATTAAATAATTTTAAAGAAAATGAAGTAATTGATGTTGGATGAAAATATTGCATATATATATATATAATACTTTCAGTTTTATATGAATTTTAGTCTCATAATTATATATTACTTGAAATAGTTAACGTGAGAGTTTTACAATTTATATGATTTTTTTACTCACATTTTATTTAACATGTAAAATAAACTTCTAATTTTAATTATAAATTGAAAAAAAATTATAAATCTCTATTATTTTCTAAGTTAACTTATTATTAAGTAGCAGTGGTGTGCAACAATGGTATAATAAAATTTCAATATAAATATTTATCCATAAAACAATCTTTTGTATAATTATACAAAAAGAATAAAGAGGTATTTAATTATGGAAAAAAATATGTTTTTGGTCTTTAAATTTTATATTCGTTTTTATTTTATTTTTTTTATAATTATTAGTTTTTATTTTTGTCTTTAAAGTTTTCTAATATGAATTTTGGTCAATTTATAAATTAACAAAATTTCATATAAATTATGAGAAATAATGTAAAATTATTGAAAAAAAATGAGTTCGAATTCACATTGAAAATCATGTAGAGTGTACCATTATTTATTTAATAAAATTAGAGTAGAAGATAAAATTTGACTAAATATAAAATTTCTTTTGAATGAAATTGACTGTCAATAAATTTTGAAAATAAAATTAAAAGTTAATGTAAAATTTGAGAATTTAAAAAGTATTTTTTGCCTTTAATTATTTACAATATGCACTTTATAAAAAGGACTTCTGCTTTCTATGTGGCTAACTTCTAAGAACAATCGTGTTTAGTAAATTTTTATAAAGAAAAAAGAGTACAAAAATCACTAATTGAAATTATTAATTTTCAAAAATATCAAGATAGTTATCTCATAAATATTGAAGTTATTATTTCATTGATAAAAAAATAATTCTTTGGTTGATTGCGTTCAAATTTACAAGACATCTAATCAAGTTGAGGAAAATAAAATAATTTAAAAAGTATTATGATAAATAAATTGTACAGACTGTTACTTTATTAACTTTTTAAAAAATATCACTGATATCAACTGTATTTATTAAATCATGACAACTCCTTATAATAACATCAACCTAAGAAGCTTGGACACTTCATTTTGAGGGCGTGTCGCCGTATCGGACACGTGTCAGTGTTCGACACCCGTATGACACCGACACGACACATATTCATAAATTTTAGAATATAAATCATTTTTTTGTAACTTTAACATGACATATAAGAGAAAATAATTTTGAGAGTTTAGCGTGTCGTTATGTCCGTGTCCGTGTCGTGTCCCGTGTCCGTGTCAGTGTCCATGCTTCCTAGACATCAACTTTAGGAATAAATATATATTAGTCACCCTTTTACTTCTTTCACCATGTTATTGTTAGACAAGTGACAACTAATTTCATCTATTTCTTTAAAAGGGAATGTATTTTACTTATTTTGTTTTTCTATAAAAATGATAAACATTTAGGAAAAGGAAATTGTACCACTAATAATATAACATTAATACATTAATTTTATTTTTAATTAAATTCAACTCCGTTAAATTTAAACCTAATTTATTTAATTTTTGAGTCGTGTCCAATACATGCTCAATTTTTATAATTTCCAAATCTAATTGAATCAAACATAAAAGAAAACAATAAGATTAATTTACATTAATTAAATAGATAGACCTAGTCCAAGACATTTGAGGTCATAAAAAAATAAAAATAAATTTTAAAATTTAGAAATGATGAATTAATATCTATCTGAATTTGGAAAAAACAAGTTATTGTATGTTACCCTAACCAAAAGAAACAAAAGAAGAAAAACCTCACTTCAGTGGCAATATTTGGTAATATTTTGTTAAAAGAAGGGCAAAATTTAAAATGTGATCTTTAATTTGGACATAAAAGACAAAAAGTCAGCGGCAACAGAAAGGTCGGCCGTCCAAGTCACACACTGCCTTCGCAGCTTTAAATAGAAAATCAAATTACAATTGCCAAAAAGAAAAAGCCACTTCTTTCTTTCTCATTTTTCCATTTTTCTTTTTACTAATTTACCATATTACCCATCCATCCCTCAACATACATAAATAAATAAATAAATAAATAAATAAAGATTTCTTTTTATTTTAATACTCCCTCACGGACGTGAAATTGTTCTTAACCAAATTGTAATTTATCGGGTTTAGCAAATTATTATTCAAATACAAAATCTAGATATTTAAAATACTTTATTATTCCCCGTTTTGCCTTTGGTTTTTTCTCCCTGATTTTTTTTTAATTTTTAATTTTTTAATTTTCTTGTTGTTGTAGTAGTAATAATAAATAAATAAAATAATAAATAATAGTAGTAAACAAGTGTTTTATTTTTCAAGCTTCGTCTTCCCATTTCAATTTTATTTTTTTCCTCTTTTCCTTTTCCCTTTTTCAACTTTCAATTCAAGCAGCTTTGGAAAAACCAACAAGCCAACGGGTTTTTCTTTCTTTCTTTCTTCTTCTGAAAAATTTGTAAGTAGTTTTGAATTTCTCCAGCGAACTGTTTGATTTTTCTTTTTCGTATTTTATGTAATTTCTTAATTTTCTGGAAGGTGACTGTGAAACGAAATCTAAGCACTGGATTACAGCTAAGAAGAAGGTTGCTGAAAGTGTGGAATCAACAGTGACAGGTCATGATCTCTTGCATTCTGAAGATTTTTTCCTGAGCTTGATGCTAATGTTTCTTTCTCCCAAAATATATGGAGCTTTTGTCTTTAAGATTATTTGAATTTCTTTCTTTCTTTCTTTTTATTTTTTAGTTTTTGTTTTTCCTTCTGTTTAATTAAATATTTACTTCAGAGTTTCAGCTTTCTACTGTAGAAGAAGCTTGTGAAGTGAAGAAAATGGTGGCTATGGAGTTGGATTTAATTAATTGAGTTTTCTAATATTTTGTTTTTGATGCTTCATGCTGGAGAAACTTCTGCTCAGCTCAGAAATATTTTTTTGGTGTAATAAATGGATTTTTATTTTAATCAAAAGTTTGAATGAAGGATTATAGGAGGAGGTATTTTTAATTATGTTTTTCAGAACCATCTCATCTTCATTATTGTTATTATTATTATTATTATTATTATTATTCGAGTAATTTTTTTACACTTGAACGATTGTAAAAAAATACTATAGTAATTTTACTTTTTCGACTTCTGTTTTATAGAATAGAGTTTCTGAGGTGAATTTCTACTGGTTCAGTTTTTTGAGAACGATGAAGATGAAAATGAAGAGAAAACTTCGTTTCGATCTAACACAAATGCATTTCTTCCCAATGATTTTCTACTCTGACCTAGATTCCTTTGATTTCTGCGATTTTCGCCATTTTTTTTTAGTGCGTAGCTCAAGTTCGATATGGATCTCTTTTGGTTTAATTCAACCAATTTTTTTTTCACTCTTTTGAGAACTGAGAATCAATCGATGAAATCTCACTTCGTGCTTCTAGCATCCTCTAGAAGGTTTAAGGCATTACCGAAAACAACTCGTATTTTTTCACTTTTCAGTTGCATTTTCTCGATAATCCGTTTGCTTTTTTTATTTTTTATTTTTTGTGTGTGATTTATGATTTATTTTTTTATAGCTGATTCTGGTGTTGCAGATGCTGGTTTGATTCTGTAAACTTGGAAAGGAAAGGTAGTTATATATATAATATCCATGGAAGGAAGAGAAGGACTTAGTTCAGGGGTTACAGTGATAGGAGCAGAAGCTCCATCAGCATATCACGTGGCACCAAGGAGTGAGCCTCCAAGCCAGAGTCATCATGTTCCTGAAGTAGCAGGAGGTGCACAAAATGTTGGTGCTTCACCTGTGAGTGTAGGATTGGATGGGACAGCAGTGAAAAAGAAACGGGGTAGACCAAGGAAATATGGGCCAGATGGGTCGGTGGCTATGGCATTGTCACCATTGCCAATTTCATCTTCGGCTCCACTTTCAAATGACTTCTCATCTGGGAAGAGAGGCAAATCCGGAGGTATAGAGTACAAGAAGCATAAAAAAATGGGGTTGGAGCATTTAGGTAATGACTTTATTTCAATGCTTATGTAGTAGTATATTGTCTGGAAGTCTATATATATTACACTTACAGTGATGTCTGACTATTATAGTTTACAAAGTTACTCTCATTTTGATCGTTGCCTCATATTTCTATCTGTTTACTTTCTGTTTCCGATTATGAAATTAGTTGTCTGACTTTTGGGTTTGCTTCCGGTGAAAAATTGTAGGCTACTTGAATACCTTTTTGTTTTTTCGTTTTGTAGATTTATATACCCTATTTAATAGTCATTCTGTTGGGGAGAGGATATTTCTGGATAAAAATGTACTTAATTAATTAGAAATATGATGATATTTCCATGAATAGAAGGAATTTTTGTGATAGGAAGGGAATTTTTCTTGAGGCTTCATTCCTTGCATGTTTCCTTTTTCATTTTTGGTCGCTGAGATGATGTATGGAAAACTATTTAAAAAAAAGTTGAGCATGAGATATATGAAAAAAATAATATTCAAACACTTATTAGGATATATACAACATGTGATATTAGAAAATTTCATATTTCTTGTGTCCAAATATATTATAAATTTGATTCCAAGTGCTTAGAAAATTAAATTATCACATACCAAATACCACCTTAAATTATTGTAGTTCTTGCCTGCTTGAGGATTGTTTTGTCTTGGAGTTAAGTCAACAGTCAACAATATCCTTCATTTGCATGGCATGGTCCCGCTGCTGTTTCCCAGTTTTTGCTAGGGCCCACACTAAACTTTCTGTGAAGGATATAATTGTGACATTCTTGGGCTGATAATTGGCAGTTGTTCAAAGTTTAACTATGACTAGCAAGAAAGGTTAATTTTTTACTTGTATATTTCTCTGTCGGGAAGGAGTGAGGGTTATTTATGGTCCTATCTTTGTAGAAGTGTCTGCCAATTAGTGAAAGTATGTATATTGTATAGACTTCTAAACTGTATCAGTGAGTCATTGATAAGGTTTTATTTATTCTATAACTGATGGGTAGATCCAGTTAATGAAAAGTAACTGCTCCAAAGACTTGATAAAAATATTATTCTGGAAATATGGATAAAGCTTCATAATATTTTTGGGCTTGTTTTCCATGTAACTTAATTTATATAGTCTTCATTTTAGAAATCACATGTCCCTTCTTCTTATGGTACTGGGTTTGAGGTTATTATTTCCTTGATTCCTAAGATATTGCTTTCATGAATTATGCTCCCTCTGGAGCAGTCATACTATTTAAGTATATCTATATATATATATGTATATATACTATTTTAAATTAGTCAACTACTTTGTTGAACTATTGAATTCTATTGCACTTTGCTTGACAGAATTACAGAAAGGTCAATTTGTTAATTTGTTTTTAAATTTCTGAAAGCTGCCACTGCCTTTGGCTGTAGTATATGTATCTCTGGATAAAGATTAAAGACTGTTACACAATGTAGACGTTATTAAATATAAATTTCAACTCACCGCTGTTAACATTAATTGTTCTTTCCTATGTAGGTGATTTGAATGGATGCTCTCTGGGTACGAATTTCATGCCTCATATCATTACTGTCAATACTGGTGAGGTATGCTTTACTGAAGGGAAAATGAGGTTTTTTTAGCTTGATTTGGAACAGCTTGTATTTACCACTATTACTTTTGGTGTTTTAAACGGTTTCCTTAGGACTTCTCTATATGACAAGTGGTTTCTTTTATATATATGAAGTCTAGTCAAAGCTCTCAATTTGGAAATAACTTAGGGTTATCTTTGTCCTGGGAAGCTAATCTCTGCTTCTCATCTCTTTACTCGTTTCTATCTTTTTTTTTTGTTACACATTTCTTTATTAGCATCCTGTCTGAGAGTGGAGTGTCTGCCATGATGTTATTTATAGTAAACTAACAATTTAGACTTCAAAAGATGATGAGTTTCTCAATTTAGCTCCTAAAAGATAAAATTACAAAATTTAATCCCTTTAATATACAATTACAACTTCAGGCCATATACACACACACACAATTAAAATCAATTTGGTCATTCTATTAAAGATACAACTTGAGATTTAACTTCAAATCTGATTTTCCCATATCAGCTGAAAAGTGCCATCTTAACAAATTTTAGATTACTATCAGCTTTATCAATAAATCTTGTGTGTATTAAACAGAGTGATTAAATTGATCGTAGTTGTATTTTTGGGGTACGAAATTTATAATTTTATCTCGGACAAACCAAATTGAGAAACTTGTCATCTCGTTAATTTTCTCCGTTATTTATTTTTTGAATTTAATGCCAGTTATTTATTTTGTTTTAAACATTTCAATGTATTGAATTATGTGATGGCCCTTAAAGTCTCATTGGCTATCTGTCTTAACCTGTATATTACAGCGTGCTGTGAGGTTAATTTATTTTTGGATTATCATTCTGACAGAAATGTATACATATAAATCTGTATTTTAAATGGCTGTGGATACTATCAAGTGAAAATAAACACTTGCTGGGTTGTGATGCTATTACATTTTTATGTTAAAACGGGTGTATAGTTCTTTTTCTTTTTGGTGAAAAAACGGGTGTATAGTTCTGTCATATGTAGAAGCACTGCAAATGGAATCAGAACTACTTTTTTGTTATCAACAACTCAACGTTCACCCCAATTCAAATATATGTTCTGAAATAGAATTAGGATTTTTTTTTTCTTATTAACACAAGATGATACTGTTAATTGTCTAGTTCTAGTTGAGCATGATTTAAAATTTTTTGTAGAACCTGTGAAGTTTTGCCATGACTCATCTCAAGTTCGCCTTTTGTTTAATTATTCATAACTTAGATCCTACATGGCACTATAGTTTGATAAACTGGTATCTTTGCTTGTGCTTATATTTGAATTGCTCTTTCGGAGCTGTTGTGAACTTAGTTGGACTTGTAGCTATTCATAACAAGTAGTTTTGATTAGAGGAGCACATTGTATCTCGTGATGCTAACTCTTTCTAGGAGAAGATTGATTACTTCTATTTTCTCTCTGGTTGATGCAGGATATTACAATGAAGGTTATATCTTTTTCTCAACAAGGACCCAGAGCTATATGCATCCTATCTGCTAATGGTGTAATTTCAAATGTTACTCTTCGTCAGCCTGATTCTTCTGGGGGTACTTTGACTTATGAGGTGCGGCAGTAGATTAGATGTAAATGCAGTCTTTGTTATAATTATATGATTAGTTTTGAAATTTCTGGGTCACTTGACGCACTTCTTTCAGTTTTATTTTCATATCCCTCTCTTTTAAAGGCCCCCTTGTGAAGTTTATTTGTAGTTTTATTTTCTTTTGGGCCTGAAATTTCTGTTTAAAATTTAATCCAGAATTATGTTGCTTCGATTTGATTTTTTGTGCATAAAATGTGCTACGATGGCGACTGTAAGTTAATTACTTCCTAGAAGTATGAATGTAATTTTAGGGATGGCGATAATCATAAAATTATTACTATTTGTTAGGATGTCTTAAATTTTTGTAGACAATGTCTTGTAAAAATTTAAATCTAGTAAATAAATTGAGGTCTATTTGTGTGGTGTTGATGCTAAAATCTGTGATATGATGAAGTTTTATTAATGAATCTAGTGAATAAAGAATTACTAGCTGTTGCAAGTCTTGAGTAGTGATTTGACACAACCTCGAGGTGGGGTGCAATATATGTTGCTCTTTGGTGCATTGAAGTACATGCATCTTGAAGGGCTTTTCTATGCGATTACCTGTTTGCATTATCTCTTCACGGTACTTTCCCTATCTAATATGAGGTTGGATATTTTTGTTGCATTGTTAAGCGTATTGGATGATATCTTCTCCTTATACCCCCCTTCTTTATTTTACTCAAGCAAAAGAAATTTAACTAAAGAAAGTGATAAAACGAGTTTTCCTCCGAGTGGTAAGTAAATTGCATGAGAGAATGATGATGGGAGCATTTATGGAAGATTTTTACTAGTTAAGAGGTCTGCAAGTTCAATTAATAGATATAAATTGCTTAGGATGAGAATCTATCTCCAACTCTCCTTGCATGTGAAAATCTGGAGAAGCCAATTATCAAGATGATCAATATTTGAGGATCAGGTGGTAAGGATGAGATTTGAAGTTAGCTATATTTATGTTTGAACTACTGTTAAATGGCAGTGTCCTGTTTTGGTCCAGAAAGTAAAGGATGGCATTATTGCATTAGTTTAAGAAGATTTGGGTTTTGCTATAGGTATATTTGAGTAAAAAGGTATAGGTTTGAGTTGTTTGACTGCGCAATTGAATGAGCTTAAAACCTGGTTATCCAATTATATATATATATATATATATATATATTCTGGGACTTGATGCTAAAGTTCACAGATGCTGCCAATTGTACTTTTTCATATTTCTTTGTTAGTATATTCGTATGATGGGCGCTATAAAAGAATTCAGATCTGTTCTCGCTTTCTGAAAACTTGAGTTTTCTTCTAGGGTCGCTTTGAGATACTTTCTCTGTCTGGATCGTTCATGCCTACTGAGAGCCAAGGAACAAGAAGCAGGTCAGGTGGGATGAGTGTCTCTTTGGCTAGCCCTGATGGTCGTGTTGTAGGTGGTGGAGTTGCCGGTCTTCTTATCGCAGCCAGCCCTGTTCAGGTAAACATCACCTTCTCTCGTTCCTCGGGTTGTTGAATCATATTTTTTGCTCTAAATGAAGGGTCACTGATAGTTCTCATCCATGTCCTCTGATATATTAGGTGGTGGTGGGAAGTTTTCTACCAAGCAACCATCAAGAACATAAACCAAAGAAGTCCAAGTCTGACTACACACAGGCCGCCATGGCTAGCCCGCCCATCGCAGTTTCTTCTGCACCACCCTCTACTAATGCAGAGAAAGAAGACGGCATGGGTGGCGGTGGTGGCGGACATCATGTACTGCAAAATTCCGGAACTCTTAACTCCAATCTGACCTCACCCTCGGCCTTCCGACGAGAAAACTGGGTCAACATGCACTCTATGCAAGACTCGAGACAGTCAGCCACTGATATTAACATATCCTTGCCGGATAATTAAGTCGACGATGACGATGAACCTGCAACTCGGTGTTCGGACAGAACGTTGCTGACAACCACATTCATGACTAAAAAGCTGTTTGATTTATGTTTCTTAGTGTTGCTTTGTGTCATTATGGTCTTGTATTGTTTCAAGCCTACATATTATTAAATCTTTATCACGGTAGGACTAAGTAGTAGTTGACAGTGTTGTAACTCGCAGGTAGGTTTTTAGTTACATTTTCATTGTGAGGTGGTAGAGTATCTGTGTCTGATTCCTCGGCTGATTAGGTAGAAACTAGAAGCAGAAGCTGCATTATGCAGTCACTATGAGTATGATATTACGGATGTAATGACAACTTGTTTGCCTATTTGTGACTGAATTTGTTGGAGATCATCGTATTCCTCAAATTTGGTAGTAATGCCTTTGATATTTCAATTTAAACCATTCAAATTAAAATCATACGTGGGGTTTACATTGTCAATAATCGACACATTGGTAACAACTAATGGTGATTAATTGATAACTAGTCTCCTTGAAATATAAATATTTGCCAATTTATGATATAAATTTTTTTGTTGTCAATAAGAACAATGTTATTTTGACAGGAAGTCATATATCAAACCTGTTGTCACCATTTTTATCTCAACAAACCATAATCATTTTTTTTAGCCGGAATAAACCATAATCATTTTTTTTTGTTTTGGGCCAAAATTTTAATCATTTTGTTGCTGAACATTAAACATGTATTGATTATCTATGTCAGTCACTTAACTTTTTCATTTTCTTTTTTGGTTAGATCAGTCACTTAACTTTGGATACACCAATTGGACACCTATAGGACTCATCAGTTTATTGGGCTGGGCTAGCCTACAAATCTACTCAAACCGATCCCACCTGTTTGGATTGGGCTTGAAAATAAATTCAACATTTATATCTTATTTTCATTTCTAAGATTTATCTTAAATTTTATTTTTGTCTTTCATATTTTTCTATTTTATTTTGGTCATTATTGTTCAAAAGTTTTTTTTGTAGTTCTGAACTACTAAATATAAATATATATCCTTATTCCAAGTTTGAATGTAATGTAATAAGATGTTACTCTAAACAAATTCTTTTTGTTCACTTGAGATTTTCAGCAAAAAAAAAAAAAACTCAAATTGAACTTGGGATCTAACTTGAAAGTTGATAAAACCCATTGATATTAAGTATTAATATGAAATATTAATAAGGAAAATATCCTCCCACCAAAGTAACGAGAGAATCAATACAGAGAAACACACATAAATATGAACAAAAACATAAACATAACCATAGTATTCGAGAGGCCACGACTCTTCCATTAGACCATTCTCTAATTTTTCCTTCCTTTCTTCTATCCAAAACCACTCTATAAATACATACAAAACCCTCACATTTATTGTGGGCCCAACCCAACAATAGGGGGCCTATTAATACTCACCCCCAACAAGTTTCACCTTGTCCTCTAGGTGAAGATGGAACATTGAGACCCAATTAGAGACCTTGCTGAAATTAAGTTTTGGGCTCATCCACTTAGGCCCATAAGAGAGTTTTAGATGTTTTAGGTTTCTTGCCTCTTTAGTTTGTCCGAGGGCCTTGGTTTTGTCCTCAATCTTTTGGACCAACTCTATAATATCTAATAAGTTTTGGGTCTTTGTTTGTCTTAACTCTGTCTGAAGTATTTGTGGGCTGTTTTGGAAAGCCACTATACTCATGTATTCTAGGCGTCAGTAAATTGGGCCTTAGTGAGCATTTGTTTAGCTCAAAACTTCTCTCTAAAACCCTTATGCAATATACCAAGCAACAAATCATCATTAGCAACTTTTAACTTTGCCAATAGCCCGCTCAAACTTCTTGAAATTTTCCACCATCTCATCTTATTGCGCCTTCACTGCCTGCCTGGGAATCATAAAACATGTGAAGAATATCCTGTTTAAATTCCACCCAAGACAAAATTCGTTTCCATGTCTCTTTACCATGAAGTCGTTTGAGGGGTTTGCCCTCAAAATAGAATGTTATCACTTCAGCTTTTCCTTCCTCTGGAATGAGTTCATCTTGTTTAGTCATAATAAGGATGATCTTCTCACTCTTGACCTCATCTATGCTTGTCACTGTTTTCACTGATGTTGTTGCTTGAGTAGGAACGTCCAGAAGGTTCATCGTCTTCCTAACCTACATCACCCATTCTTTTATCAACTTCCTGTAATCTTTCAGGCTAGTTATGTTCGTCTTCAATTGCTCCAACTTATCAACTCGTTGTTCCAACTTGCTTTTCTCCATTCTCATATTTTAATGCCCTGATACTAATTGATAGAACGCACTAATTTTCAGTATCAATCTAAAATATTAATAAGGAAAATACCTTCCCACCAGAGTAATGAGAGAATCAATACAGAGAAACACACATAAATATGAACATAATCATGGTATTCGAGAGGCCACGACTCTCCAACTAGACCATTCTCTAATTTTTCCTACTTAAAACTACTCTATAAACACCTACAAGCCCTCATATTTATTGTGGGGCCAACCCAATAACAATGAGCCTATCAAAAGTGGATTGCTTATTTAATAAATTTAGTCATATTTATCTCATTTTAACTCTAAATGTCATAAAAAGTTTTTTTTTATACGGTTGGAGTCATTAGTAAATAATGTTAAATATTATTTTGAACGTTAAGATTATTATTTTTACCAAAGTGACTTTTGGAGTACTATTACAATATTTTAAGAATTAAATTGTGTACTTTAATTATTGAAACACTAACACATTAATTTTTCGGTTAAGTCATGAGTATTCCTGCCTATCCGTGTAACGGTTTAAACGAAGACTAATCTCATTCAGACCTCAGAGATGGAATGACCAGAGCCCTCCCAACAATGTTGACTCTCGGGATCGAACTTGGATCCCGTCACTAATACATTAATTTTGATATAAGTTCATGATTCATGAACAAATAAGTTTTCCTTTAAAAATTTAAGAGCAAACCCCCTTTTTGGTCCCTCAATTGTTACTGAGTCGAGGAATCATTCCCTCAATTGTGGGAAACTACAACTCAGTCCCTCAATTGTACAATCCCGTTTACGTTTTGGTCCCTCGCGTCTGGTCCGTTAGTGATAGAGGTGTTAAGTGATGACGTGTCACCGTTATCTGCATAGGTGGCCGTTAAATGCTTAGTTGAGGGACCAAATCCTCGACTCAGTAACAATTGAGGGACCAAAAAGGGGGTTTGCTCAAATTAATATCCAACTCATTTCCACTTGACACCTCATTCAAACTACTCTCTTGCAATTTGGTCCCAAAACCCCTAAATCCCCTAAAACTTTTTTTAATCCTCTTCTTCATCTTTTTCATCTTCTTCATTCATTTTAGTCCCAAATCCTAAAAATAAAATTGTAAAGTATCCCAAAACCTTTCCAAACATTCCAATTTAGTCCTTAAATGTATTAAAAACCCTAAAACCCTAAACCCTAAAAAAAACCTACTTTGAGTTCATTCATTTTATCCCATTATTCTCAATTTATTAAATCATAATTAAAAAAAACATTTTAGTCCCTGAACCCTAATTTCTTCATCTTCATCTTCATCTTCATCCTCATTCCTCTCTCATCTTTCATTCCTCACCGCCGATCCTACTGCTTCAACCAAATCCTCAAACATCAAAATGGCTCGATTCTTCAAATCCTTAAACATTCTCTCGCTCGATTCTTCAATTTCTGGGTTTGATTTCAAGTTCACAACTATTTTGGGCGTCGCGAGATACATTCATTCATTTCTTAGGGTTCGAATTCGAATTGGGGGAGAAAGTTTGGGGTTTCTTTCGATTTTGAAGAAATTCCGAGAGAATGCCTGCGATTGATGATGAAAACTCGTCGTCGCCGTTGTCGTTTACCCATTTCGGCCGTTCGCTTTTGAGTCTCTGTCGCGACCATCAGGTTCACTCCATGGAAAGCTCAACGACGCCACATGTTCACTCTGTCGCGACTTGCTTTCTCTCTCATGAGTCTCTAAGCTTCTCGATTCCTTCCTTCGCTGCCACGAGAGCTTTTCGGCTGATGAATGATGATGATGATGATGATATGAACGGATGATGAACTGATTTTTTTTAATTTTTGGATGATGAACTGATGAATGACGATGATGATGATATGAACTGATGATGAACTAATTTTTTTTAATCAAGAATTGATGAATTGATGAAACTTGTGTAATCTTTGGTGATTTCTGGTTGTGTAGTTTTAGGGTTTTGTGGTTTGGGGTTTGGAGTGGATGAGAAGATGAAGATGATGAAAGATGAAGATGATGAAGAGGAAAGTAGGATTTAGGGACCAAATTGCAAGAGAGTAGTTTTTTTAGGGGTTTAGGGGTTTAGGGTTTTAGATTTTAGGGTTTTAGAGTTTAGGGGTTTAGGATTTTAGGGTTTTTAATACTTTTAAGGACTAAATTGGAATGTTTGGAAGAGTTTTGGGACACTTGATAATTTTAGGAATTTAGGGTTTAGGGTTTTAGGGTTTAGAGTTTAGGATTTTAGGGTTTAGAGTTTGAGGCTTAAGTTTTAGGGTTTTTAATACATTTAAGGACTAAATTGGAATGTTTGGAAGGTTTTTGGGATACTTTACAATTTTATTTTTAGCATTTGGGACTAAAATGAATGAAGAAGATGAAAAAGATGAATAAGAGGATTAAAAAAAAGTTTTAGGGGATTTAGGGGTTTTGGGACCAAATTGCAAGAGAATAGTTTTAATGAGGTGTCAAGTGGAAATGAGTTAGATACTAATTTGAGCAAACCCCCTTTTTGGTCCCTCAATTGTTACTGAGTCAAGGATTTGGTCCCTCAACTAAGCATTTAACGACCACCTAAGCAGATAACGGTGACACGTCATCACTTAACACCTCTATCACTAACGGACCAGACGTGAGGGACCAAAACGTAAACGGGATTGTACAATTGAGGGACTGAGTTGTAGTTTCCCACAATTGAGGGACCGATTCCTCGACTCAGTAACAATTGAGGGACCAAAAAGGGGGTTTGCTCAAAAGAAAAATGAACAAACGGTGTCGTATAGGGAGGAGAGAGAAGTTCAGTAAGGTACCCTGTCTCCTCCTCCACTGTGTAGCTGTTTGCACACACACAACACAAGAAGAGCAAGAAGCATAGAGCCTAACACACACACACACACACACACACACACACATAGCTCGATAGAGAGAGAAGCTCTCTCTCTCTCTCTCTCTCTCTCTCTCTCTCTCTCTCTCTCTCTCTCACATATCACTGTTAAAGCGTCATCAGCACTCCGTTATCCTTAAGCCCTACCTCCAATTCCTTCTCTTCTTCAACCGCCGCCGCCGCCGTCAATACCCTCAACCACGGTAACTTCATGGCTTACTGCTAATTTCCTCCCTTTCCCTCTCTTTTTCTGTTTTCCTTCGTTTACTTCATTTCTTGTTTTTAAGTTTTTCAATGATTGTAGATAGACACTGTTAGAAATGTATAGTACTACTGGAGGAGTTTGCATACTCTAAATACGTGTTACCCAATTAATCTTAGATAGTGTTTTGAGGTGTGTATGTGGTTATTCTTGTTTATGGGTTTTTTTTTCTGGTAAAGTTTGGTCTTCTACTTCCTTTCATAGGTCTCTTGTGCACTAGTTATTAGCATTAGTGAGTATTTTTCATTTAGTTGAAGTTTTGGACAGCTGATGCATTTCGCTTTCTTTCTTCGTTCTTAGTAGGTATTTTCTATCCATGATCAATTATTAAAGAAATTATATGCCTTTTGAATTAACTTACGGTAATAAAATCTTCCCCTCTCTAAAGGATCTTAGTCATTTGTCGTCTGAATATCAGAGGCGTGCCTTGGCACAGTGAGTTCTAATTTCTAAGTCAAACATTTGTCAAGGAATTAATGTCCAAATGTACATTATTTAAGATTATTACTTGATCACAAGTTGTGTATCGGCTATTTTGCCTTTCATTAGTCAAGCTAATTCACATCTCTCAATTGTGCGGCTTATGATTTATTTGTTTATTGGACTTTGTAAAAACGCTAAATCAATAACTTAGTAACATTTTAGTTCTTAATTATCTGAACACAGGTAAATTTTTGTTGGATTTCATAAAAAATGGCCAGATGGGATGCAATTCTTTCTCTACCTGTACAAAATCCTCCCACATTGGAAATTTCTTCTGATGATCTAGTATGGTCAAAAGTTGAAGGTTGGCATGACAAATTAGATAGAGTAGCTTTAATCCCCTTTGCTAGGGTAGATGATTTTGTTCGGGGTGAATCCTCCAATAAAGATTGTCCAACAAGATTTCATGTTGAAGCCAGACGTCGGCGGCCTCCATCAATGACTTACAAGCCAAAGGTTGATGGAATACTAGAATATATTCTGTAAGTTGCAAATTCTTTGTTTAGCGACTTTTAGTCAATACACCTGCATCTTCTATCCCCTTTATTTAGGTCATGTGATCAATATGTAGGTATTGGTGTTCCTTTGGTCCTGATGACCATAGAAAAGGTGGCGTTGTACGACCTAGTCGGAGTACTTATGTCCCAAAGAAGAAAAATGCTGGTCGACCAAATACTAAAAGAGGGTGCACATGTCATTTTATTGTGAAACGCCTGATAGCTGAACCCTCAGTTGCCCTTATCATATATAATGATGATAAGCATGTCGATAAGAAGGGCTTGCCATGCCATGGTCCGCAGGACAAGAAGGCTGCTGGAACGCGTGCTATGTTTGCTCCATACATCTCAGAAGACCTCCGACTTCGTGTACTATCTCTTCTATACGTTGGAGTCTCTGTGGAGACCATTATGCAGAGGCACAATGAGACAGTAGAGAGACAAGGTGGTCCATCTAACCGTGATGACCTATTAACTCATCGATATGTTCGACGACAAGAGCGGGCAATCCGCCGTTCTACATATGAATTAGATCCTGATGATGCTACTAGTATAAGCATGTGGGTTGAAAGCCACCAGAGTCATGTTTTCTTTTATGAAGATTTCTCTGATTCAGACCCTCTCACTTTAGGCATTCAAACTGAATGGCAGTTGCAGCAAATGATTAGATTTGGGAACCGTGGCCTCCTTGTCTCAGTTTCAAAATTTGGTACTAACAAATTGAAGGTCTGTTAATTTTTGCTCTCTGATTTCAAGTGATGAAAATCTGAAAGCATATTATCATCAATAAATTTTAAGTCTTGTAGAAACTAATGGCAAGTAAATTTGCATATTCATCCAGTACCCCATTCACAGCCTTCTAGTATTCAACTCTGACAAGAAGGCCATTCCAGTGGCTTGGATAATAGCACCAAGATTTTCAAGTTTGGATGCACATAGATGGATGAGGGCCCTCTACAATAGAGTCCATACTAAAGATCCTACATGGAAGTTGGCTGGCTTCATAATAGATGATCCACTGTATGATGTCCTCACTATCAGGTTGACTATACTATACACATACATTTAATATTTTTTATTTTCTATTTTTCTGCTGAAATTATGTAGTTTTAAACTTTCAAATAGTAGAACAAATTCTAGTTTCTGTTTGACACTGCAATGTCGACAAGAGGACAATTTTTTTATTAGACTGCTTATAAATATGATGCATTTGAATTCAATTATGCAAGATAATTTGGATAGTTTGGAATTCTCTATTAAAAAACTCATGACTACTGCTGCATGTATTGGATTTATTATTGGGTTGCCATTTAGATTGTATTATCAGTGTTACTTTTTCTACTTTCTCTTGAACCCAAGGTTGGTCCCTTTCATTTGCGTTTTTAAATGCCAACAATAAGAATCTGTCTCACATGTTCAAGCGATTAAGAGTAGAATATGTGTGAGATGAGCTGAAACTATGATTGGGACTTTTGTCTAAGTCATGAGATGGGTCTTGAATTTTGATTGTTTGGACTTTGGATTTGTGAGTATGCTAATGCTGATGACTGATTCAAATTAATCTTACATGTATGCTAATTCTCTATTACGGTTATGGATTTTTTCAAAAAAATTTTTTTTTGTTGCAAGTGTCTATATTTTCTACATATTTGTCAGGGATGTTTTTCAGTGCTCAGTATTGATAAGCTTCTGGCGGGTTCGTCATGCATGGCATAAAAACATACTGAAGAGGTGTTTGGAAGCTGGGATGCAAGCTGAGATATCCAAACGGCTTGGACAGATAGTGGATGAAATATGCCGAGCTCAAGGAACCATGTCCCTGTTTGAAGATTTCATGGAAGATTTTGTTGATGAGTCTAATTTTTTGGAATATTTCAAGGCTACCTGGTATCCTAGAATGGGTTAGTGATGTCTGGATCACAGAATATCATTGCCAGTAAAAATGCAATTCTCTAAGTTTTGATCGGCCTTCAAAATGAATTTTGTTATAAATTTAACCAATATAGTATCTTTTAATCTCATAGATAAGTCTTTATTTTTTCCTTTTTTATTAAATAATATAATCTATCTAGATGTCTGTAACAATAACTACATAGTTGTGCTCATAGTCAGGCATTTGGCAAGGAATTGTCAAGATGAATATAATAATAGTTAGTGCCAAAACTTAAGTCTTACAAATTGACTATAACCATTGGCATCGTCTTTCTTATGTACTGTGGTAGTGCCTGGACCTGGAGTTAAAAATTTATGATTCTATATAGAATATGTATCCCCTTTTTCTGGTGTACCGCTAAATAGAATATAACATTTATATATTCTAGACTTTAACTATTTTGGATGATCAATACTGATACTTTTGCTGTTAAAGGAATAAGTTTTTAAGGTAAATTGGGAGAACTGGTTTGCATATTTTGTGGCTGTAAAACTAAGAATAAGATCATTTTGGTTTTAGGAGACAGACATATGGTATGAAATTGATATTATTGTCAGCTTTATAACTACAATCTCTTGGACACAGGAAGCTGGACCAGTGCACTTAAAACTCTTCCGCTTGCTAGCCAGGAGACATGTGCAGCGATAGAATTTTACCACAACCAACTGAAGACCAGACTGTTGAATGAGAAAAACATCAGTGTTTATCAGCATGCTGATTGGTTGGTTGACAAGTTGGGTACAAAAGTTCATTCCTATTTCTGGCTTGATGAGTACTCAGAAAAAGATGATTTTGCTAGATATTGGAAAGATGAATGGGTGAGTGGTTTAACATCATGGCGCAAAGCGCTGAAGATTCCAGATTCTGATGTTATCATGGAAGATGGATGTGCTAACGTTATTGATCAGCTTGATCAAGATAAAACTTATGTTGTCTGGAATCCGGGTTCTATGTTTGGAACTTGTGATTGTAGTTGGGCACAACTAGGCAACCTCTGTGAGCATATCCTGAAAGTTATTCGTATCTGTCAGAAGAGAAGGTCCATTCTTCCATCTATTAGCTTATTTCAGTATCACCGGGCATTAATTGACATGCTGCACTGTCCTCCCTATGATTCTTTAATTCGTGATCATGCTGTGTCACTGGCAGTTTCTGTTCAGAATCAACTAAATGCACTAATTGATTCGGAAAGTGGTCCGAATGTTGTAGATACTACTGACGAAGTGATCATGGATAGCACCAAACAACAAAGATCCAATGTAGTATCAGCTAACCAAGATCAGGAATTGGTAAGTGGGAGGAACAATACAAATGATGTTTCTGATACACATTCTGATCCTACACCTCAGTCCCAGCCGAAGCCGATACAGACCTACTCCAGGAAGAGGAAGCGCCCAAAAGCAATGGAGCAGCCCAGCATGTTATCCATAAGGCTCCAGGAAGAGGAAGCGCCCAAAAGCAATGGAGCAGCCCAGCATGTTATCCATAAGGCTGTTAGGTATTGCCGTTATTATAATTAAGGCAAAAGTGCATTTTGGGTCCTTTAGCTTAAGAGTTTCAATTTTGTCTCTTAAATTTCATATTAGTCCCTTAACTTTCAGAATTTGTTAAAAAAAATTCCTAACCATAAACAGTATTAATTTTTTTAATTAAAAATACTGAGTTAGAATCAAAATTAACATTTTAATGCCAATATATTGCTAACATTAATGATATATTAATCATACATCTAAAACAAGCACACAAACAAATACATAAAGGTCTCTTAAACTTGGCATTCTTCGATAATAGATTAATAGTATTAGGAGTTGTGAATTTTTTTCGTTTATTTTTGAACGTTAATGACCAAAATGAAACTGTTGAAATCTGACCCTAAATTAAGCAACCACATATATACTTTTGCCTTTTAATTTATTATCTTATTTTATGTTAGTATTTGTTAAACACTCAAGTGCTTCTTTTTAATTTTCGCACTGTGGGCCCACTACCATATTATGGGTCCATTTGGATAGGCTTTTGAAAAGAAAAAGTACCTCATTTTAAAGTTTTTATATATATATATATTAAAAGACATTTAATCAAAGCACATGTTGTTCTATGTTTCGATGTTTAAGTTTTCTATTGACATGAGCCGAATATTTACACTTGTGGTTTGTTTTTCATCTCTATTCTCTTTACTGCCTGGACTCCTATCAGTTTCACCTCACGAAGGTGATGGTTCTGAAGATGGAGTGGAATCTCCTGGATGCTTAACAGGCAATGTTGCCAATCAGATTGTTGAACCGAACAGCAGTAGAAATAGCATTTCAACGGCGAAAGCTGGAGGAGACACGATGCCTGCAGACATGGATGTTGACCCATGATCAATTTGTACTGTTTTGAGTGATATGGCAAACAAAGAGATAGTTTTGACGCCTACAGGAAGTGAAATATCTTCTAAAAATGGTGCTTCATGTGCATGACCAATGGAGTGACTCTAAAGCATTGCACTACACTTCAAAATGGTGTTAATGGTCTGCCCACAGTTACGTCGAGTGTGGTTGATGCTGACACCCACTATTGCATTTAGCTCTCACTGAATTTCCATGGCTTTTGAGCCACAAGCTCTTGGTGTGGGTGAAAAGTGAAAACCCAGGTCGGGAGAGGATGTTGACATTGGATCAAATATTTGACCTTACAGCATGAGCATGAGCATGATCATTGATTACCATGGAACAGGTTTGCGTATTAGGAGCTTAATGCATTCAAATTTGGATGAAACTTATCAGTACATCTTTAAGTGTGTGCTATCGGTTTAAACATTACATTATTTGAGTTTTTTAAAAGGTTTTTACATGTGGAAACCGATAGCACGCATTTAAAAATGTAAAATTTGTCATTCAAATTCCCTTTTCTTCTAATATTGAAATATCTATTTATTGCTCAAAGTCTGCTATGTTGAAGTGATCTAGAAGTTTTTGAGGCTGCCAATATACTGGTAGTTTTTGAAGTTGTTCAGAACAGTATACTGATGCACCAGTGGCAGTTCCCAGTCTTGAGCATGAATATTCTTTTGCTAGAGATTCCTAAATTGATGCTTCATTTGGTTTTCTTCTATTACTAGTGAATGCACTTATGCAATTATATTTGTTCATTTTTCAGTAAGGAGTTGCAGTAAATTTCATGATGTGTAGTTTAAACTGTATAGAGGAAGCCTGATTCTACCCTCCAAATGTTGCTTTAATTTACTTCCCTGGCTTGCTTGTTTCTTCAGTTCTACTAAATATAAAAAGCTAAAATAAGTAAATAACTATTTCTACCTTTTCGATGGTACACTGTTTAAGTTCAATTTGTCTTGGCGAACAAAACAAGTGCAATTGGGCGTGGGACGGCAATAAGAAAGGAAGACTTCAGTTGTAACTTCATTATCATGTTCATATCATTATCAATATTTCTCACATGCTCATCTACTTTTTTATAGACTATAAATTCATGCTGTGATATAGAAAGAGAAAAGTATTATATTTCATAGGCTGATTTTAAATTTGGGTATTTTTAATACATATCGAAGTTAAAAATTAGCTTTTAGTCATGGAGAGCACTTTTAATAGGATTATGTTTTTTTTAAAAAAAATATAAAAAATCAGGAGATAATGGGGTAACTTTTTAAAAAGAAGTCTTGCTGAAATTTCATGTTAGTTAAAATGAGAAGTGAATGACAAAGAAATTGTAATATATCTGAAAGTACTTGTCATTCGATCAATCATTCTCTAGTCTCAGATTTTGTTGGATAAAAAGAAGATGCTTGATTAACCATTATCTAGAATCTAGATCTAGATTTTGGGCACTAACAACAACCATTATTTACATCTCTGAACTTAAAAAAGAAAATTAGTAAATACCCATCATTTGACGTTAAATTTTTGGAAGAGGGTTAAAGCGCAAAGGGATTAGAATTCTGTCAATTTTATTTAAACATCTTTTTATAGAAAAGAATTTCATTGGGGGAAAACTTCAGAAAGAGAGCCGAAAAGGGAAAAAAAAAAGCAGAGTAACTATAAGGTAATGTTCTGGTTTAAAATTCCATTAACATAACTTTTAAGATAGAGTAGTTTGTTAGGTAGGACTTAGGAGTTTCAAAGTTCAACTACTTTTTTTCCCCTCCAAGTGTCAATGATTCCCCAATAAGACATGATCTCCTATGAGACTAATTAACTGTGTTGGCCAACATATTATCCAAATGCTTAAGAATACATTGAGAATCTATGGGAAAATTTGACAATATTGCAATATGCCTCCTTCATAAGGCAAAGAGATGGAGAATTTTCCAACTATTGCTGTCTGTAGACAGAACAAAAGAATGATCTCAGAGGTTTTTTTTTTCAAGGCTCTGTTAAAGTTTTGCAGGCCAGGAAAATTATTCAAGGTTCTTGAAATCATGTTCAAGAGAAAAAAAAAATACAACAATATATGCAATTATGAATTGCTATCATTTTCTCCACAAGTTCATTTTCTAGAAATTCTATTTTGTAGTCCTTAAATTTGTCCCCAAATCACGCTTTAGTCTTTGAATACAGGAAATATATTTTTTGATTCTTGATTTTGTTTTACAAACATCAACTACTTAATCCCTTAGAGACTAAATAATTGATATTGGTAAAAGAAATTAAAACAAAAAAGTATATTTCTAATATTTAGAGACTAAATCAAAATTTTAGAACAAATTTAGGAACTAAAAAATAAGTTCACTCTTCTTTTTTTCCTTATAATGTGTCTTGAGATGCCCATCCTTTTTTCTCCAACTCTTGTTAATTAAGCCAGCAAGATGCTCTATCAATATAAAAATACAATTTATACAATGCAAGCAGACAAAGATACATCAAGATGATGAAAATTTACCTTGATTATCTTTCTATTTGCATCAAAATCAAAATTCCCAACCTTGATGCCGACCTGTACTCAACAATGGAGCTCTTCCCGGGTCAGAACCAGAACTCAACATCATCTACAAACTGCGAGAAAAAGGCAAAAAAAAAAAAAGGTTTAGCCAATGTCTGAAACATAAGATGGTGTTTAGCCAATGCCTTTACGTATTACCTTTTTTTCTATTCTTTTTTGGTCATCACTTTTTTTTTTAAATTTATTTTGGTCCCTTACGTATTATCTTTTTTTTCTCAAATATAAAATGCTAAATAAGTAAATAACTATTTCTAGCATTTTAATGACAAACTTTTAGTTCAATTTGTCTTGGCAAAACGAAATTAGTGCAATTGAGCGTGGGGCGGCAGAAAGGAAGGAAGACTTTTAGTTGGATCTTCAATATGAGCTAATATAAACATGGAATTGATTAGCATAACACAAAAATAACTTTTGAATCTCAAGTCAAGCAAGTACTTAAATTTAGATCCCAACTACAAGAAACTTAAATTAAAAGATGACATTATGGTAAAGAAATAGTTTAGAAATCTAGTTATTATTATTTAGAAATCAAAGACAAACAAGTATTTAACTTTCACATATTCTCCCTTGGGTATGACACTCACACCCCAAGCGGACAGATTCTCCCTTGGTTTTAGGACGCCCTGACGTCCAGTGGGTATGGCACCCACACCCCATGCGGACATCATCCCTTGGGAGGCTAGCCACAAAAACATGCGCATGTATCGAACATCAACTTTGGATCCCGGCACCCTCGTGGAAGGCATGACGTCCTTACCCACGACTACGGGCTATCGCCCCCACAATTAGGTTCCAGCGACTTCGACCTAACACAAAGACCGCCAAGGTCTTCAGGAGATTCAAATGGAAACTAAGTCTCAAACTTCCCCAGTGAACGCGCCAAAATCATGGACGCCGCAAGCCATGAGGCTAGGAATATGAAAATCCTCCAAACGGAACGAGGACGCTAATGGCGCCATCAAGAAATCATAAGCGAACGACAACGTCGTTAAGCAAGACTCCCCTCGTGGGGACAAAATCTCACTCCTTTCAAAGGGACTAGTGATAATAGGCCCAATAATTAACTATGTCCAATTGACAAGGTTACTCCATGCCCAATACATAATCGGGCTAGGAAGCCCTTAGGCAGGCAAGGACGCCCAAACGGCACGACGCCGCTAAGGAGATCAAGGCGCGTGAGCGCCTAAGTAGCAACACAGCACAGGCAGTGCAAAGCACGTCTCGAATCAATCCAGATCGGGATAATCGCCCAATCATCAAGAATGGAAAAACAAAGCGCCTCGAAACAAACCAACGAAAAACGTTGTATTCGTCATCCACTCGAAGGGGACTCCACTGATGGGGACAGAGCTTCACTTCTTTTGTTGGGACTAGTGATAATAGGCCCAATAATTAGGAGACCCAATTGGCAGAAGATGCCGTTGGCCCAGCACGCCATAGGCCCACAAGGTGGGTTGTAAGGGCGAGAATGCCCTTAACCCCGCTAAGGCAGGGACGCCCATAACCATAGAGGGCATGGGCGCCCACGGAGCATAAGGTCGCAAGGAATAAGGAGACATTCCCTGAACCAATCAGGAATTAATCAAGGATCAACCAAGATCCGCTGTCAATAAAGACAAATCGCTCAGAGATCCTTCCCATGGATTCTGTCTTGGCCATCAAGGCGCCTTACGCAAATAAGGAAATAGTGATTCACTTATCCTTAATTGGCAAAACAATATCTTCCTACATGAAATAGGAAAGATTATGATTCACCTCCCATATCACTGAAGATATCTCTTCTTACAATCAAGGAAGTTTCCTTAAATGGACTCTCCTCAATGAGCCTATAAATACAAGATGGTAACTCTATGAAAGGTACGTTACTCACGCTACTCATGTTAGCTCATATTCTCCTCTCTTATCACCCAACACTAACTTAAGCTTCGAAGGTGAATCATAGGGAAGACCCTTTGTGGTTCATTATCTTGCAGGAAAATTTTGCAGTGAACCGGGAAACGAACCTCGGCCAAATCCTAGTTCATCAATCAACACAAATCAGTATTCATAAATTCATTAATGTCTATTCATCTAGAAAATAAATTAGTAGGAAAAAAAAAGAGAAGTAATATACAGAGCTAGATGATACAGAGCTAAATGAAAATTTATTTGAAAAGACAAAGATTGCAAGCTGATAAATGAAGATGGGAACTTTTGGTTATTAATATTAAAACCAATCCACCCACACCAAAAAATGAAGTCAGACATATGAATGAATATGCTAATTCAGTTTTTTTTTTTAAAAAAAGAAAAAAGGGTCACATGAACGGTTTAGCGGGTTCAACCCGGGTCGGCGAATTGATTTGGAAAACTTCTGGGTCAATTGCTTTTCGGTCCACTAGAATCATTCGCACCAGATTGACACTCGGGTCACTGGGTTTCGAGTTGACCTGAACGATCCAGTCCGAGTTTTAAAAATATGTTTAATGCATATATATCTCAGTTAAAAATTAGCCTAAAAATAAAAGGAATATACGTGTTGATGGGCCTGAGAGTATTGAGGGCTTTAAGACTTACAAGAGGAGAGGCAAACAATTGGGGATTGGGCCCAAACCAGTTGGGCCAAGTGAGTTTGGGGTGGGCAAGGTGTATAGCAGGAGAGGCACAAGAGTTCAGGACAATACGGGGAGAGTGGGAGTGCATGGCATAAAAGATTCTGACATTGTGAGTGGGAAGTGGTATAAGGGATAGGAGGTAGCAGTAGAACTGTAGGGAATTTCTGGTTTTGGTATTGGGAGAGTCTGGCCTCTCGAACGTCCAGCCTATGTTATTTCTTGCATTTATTTCCTGCATTTGTGTCTATTTGCTGTGGAGTGTTTGTTAGGTATCATTTTGCTGTAATTTTCCTCTGTTTTGAATGGAATAGGGCGGATGTTTAAGGTATACATGTTTATTAAGCTTTATAGAGTTCATGGAACCTCACCAATAAACTATTAAAAATTAGGAGATATTGGGATAACTTTTAAAAAACAAGTCTTACTGAATTTTTATGTTTATTGAGAAAAAAGAAATGAACAAAGAAATTGTAATATATCTAATTAATGGAGATGTAATATATGAGTTCATTTTAATTAATATCAAGTCAACAACTATTATAGTCATTCAATCAATATTCTCTGGTCTCAAATTTTGTAGGATAAAAAAGAGATGCTTGATTAACTTTTCTCTAAAATTATGGCCAATAACAATAACCATTATTTACATCTATGAACTTAAAAAGAAAATTGAGAAACACCGTCAACTATATATATTCTCGTTGAAACTTTGGAAGTGGCCAAGTGGTGAAACCTCAAATGGATTTGAATTCGGTCAATAGTATTAAAACACTTGTTTTAATATAGAATGAGACAATTGTCAATAAATTAGGTTCTACAAAAATCAAAATATACAATTTAATCTTCAAAATATTATAATTATTAATTAATAATTTAATATTTAAATATATTTTTTAATCTCAATTTAATTCAGATATTAAATTATCGATGGTTACAAAATTTTAAAAACTGAGTCATACATTTCATTTATTTAGAATAGTAACTCGTACAAATTCAAAAACCATAAAATAGATTTTCTGATTATATTTCATTGTGAAGAACTTCAGGAAAAGAGCCTAAAAGAAAGATAAAAAAAAAAAAGGGAGTAATTATAAGTGAAAGTTCTGGTTTAAAATTCCATCAACATAACTTTTAAAGTTCAACTATTTTTTTTTTTAAAGTGTCAATGATTTCCCATTGTAACACATAACAGCCTCCAATTAGACTAAAACAAAGCTTAAGAATACTTTGAGAATGTATGGGAAAATTTGACAAAATTGCAATATGTCTCCCTCATAAGGCAAAGAGAAGGAGAATTTTCCAACTACTGCTCTCTCTCTGTTGACTGAACAAAAGAATGATCTCAGGTGATTTTTTGTTTTTTGGTTTCAGGGCTCTGTTAAAAGTTTTGCAGGCCAAGACAATTATTCAAGGCTGTTGAAAACATGTTTAAGAGAAAAAAAAAAAACATAAAGAATACAACAATAAATGCAATTAGGAATTTAATTGCAGTTATCATTGCTAACATTTTCTCCGCAAGTTCTTTTTCTAGAAATTCTAATTTTTAGTCTTTAAATTTGTCCCAAAATTACACTCTAGTCTTTAAATACAGGATATACACTTTTAGATCCCTGATTTCTTTTTTTTTTTTTACAAGCATCAATTATTTAATCCACATGACATGGATAATGTTTCAAAGACTAATTTGGGAATAGTGCACTCGCAAAAAAGACTAGGGATCAAAAAATATATTTCTAATATTTAAAGACTAAATCACAATTTTAGAACAAAAAAATAAATTCACTCTTTTCCCTCATAATGTATCTTGAGATGCCCATCCCATTTTCTCCAACGCTTGTCGCAGTGCCTGTAAGTTAAGCCAGCAAAATACTCTATCAATAAGAATATGCAATTTCATGCAATGCAAGCAGATAAAGATACAGCAAGATGATGAAAAATTTACCTTGATTCTCTTTCTATTTGCATCAAAATCAAAATTTCCCAGCCTTGATGCCGACCGGTACTCGACTATGGAGCTCTTCCCCGGTCGGAACCAGAACTCAACATCATCTATAAACTGAGAGAAAAAGGCAAAAAAAAAAAAATCAAAATCAAAAAGGCTGGTTTAGCCACTGGCTGAAACATGAGATGGTGTTTCGTCTAAAGTTGAAGTCATCACATGAAGGTTTATGAACACAACTGAATCATAATCTCTTTATACATACCCCTAAAATGGGGTACTCATACTCCACGCGGATATAGTCTTCTTTCCTTTCTACTATTCTTGGTGTAAATTTGTCTGGTGTGGTTGATTCTATCTGTAAAATCAGCCAAAACTGAGGTCAGCTAGCTTTACATTCAATGTTTTTGAAGTGTTTAAACCACTAGCGATCAGTTATGTTATAAGGTATTCCTAATACAAATTAAAGACTCAATAGTTTTAACTTTTCATGTAGATTTACCACATCTATCAGTTCCTCCATTGCCTCTTCTCTGCTCACAGGCTTCTTCCTTCCTTCAGGGTTATAATTCCTGAAATTTGAGAGTAAAAACTCAGTCCTCCTCTCTTAAAGAAAAAAAAAAGTTGGCATTGTTTGCAAAAATATTAGTGGGTCCCACTTAAAAAGTAATTAATTCTTAGTTAAAAAAAACAAAATTATTATTTTTGCCATTGCATCCTAACCAGTGTCAAACTGTAAAGAATCAAAGTACTCAATCTCCTCACAAGTTGTAAAGTAAACTAACCTTTCAAGGAACGAAAAGGACTCAACATACATTGACTAATGACTACATATAATACAACATTCACAAATATCCACATCAATGCCTAATCAGCCCACAATAGGTGGAGCACTACTTTCACGTTTCCAAAAGTGATAAATTATTGCAAGTGCACTATTCCCAAATCCCAATCTGAATCACATGTATATACCATTTTTCTATCTACCTATCCTTTGGAACTAAACCAAAGTATGTTTAACTTTTTCTGGGTTGGGTTTAGCACACCCTCCCGAAAATACCATTTTGAATGACAAAAAATTGAGAATCTGAGAGAGGTCATACCAAATCTTCAGTGACAAATTTCAACTAATTCATATCATGATTATAATCCAACAAACAAACCAAAGATTTCAATAAGAAAAGGGAAGAGAGTTTACCAAGGAGGGGCATAATGAGTAAGGTCAGTAACATTCTCAGAGGTGGATACGCAGTTCTTAGTTGCAGGACACAGAGCCAGAGCTGGAGGATTTTTCTGCACTCCAAGGTAATCAGGTTTCTTCCCACTGCATCATAAGACAATTTTAATTCAGGCCTTCATTTTCTCATGGCCAATAGTGAAAATAATAATAAAAAAAAATGAGTAAACTAACAACTGGTTAGTTGGCAATTTAGTCCCTAAAAGATTGAAAATTGAAGAGAAATTTAGTATTTGATCCTTAAATCTACACCGAGTCAACTAATCAGTCTAATAATCAAAATACACGATTTGGTCCCTTTCAATTATCAATTATTTGGTTTTTGAATTTGAACTAATTTTACACTTTTTGGTCTCTGAATTTGTACTAAATTAATACTATTTGGTGCTTGAATTCGAACTAACTTTATACATTTTGGTCCCTGAATTTGTACTAAATTTATACTATTTGGTTCCTGAATTTGTACTTTTGAACTCTGAATTTGACCCAGCTACCAAATCCTTGACAATTGTGATAATTTAGGGACTGATTAGTATATTTTGATCATTGAGGACTCAATAGTTGACTCGGTATAAATTCAGGGATCAAATAGTAAGTTTTCTCAAATTTAAAATACAGAATTTAATCATTAATTAATGAATATACCGTTTTATTAGGCTGTCCATAAGGAATTGTTAATTTACTCTAAAAAATTAAAATAAAATAAAATAAATTCAAAGGACTTCCCATACTCGGTATGAATTATCCATCAAGAAATTGCACTCAATAGGATAAGGAAAGAAACACAGACTCAAATCTAAAAATGAGGGGATAAAAACAGAGGCGAACCTGAAATTGAATAGGGCACCAATAGTTGCTATCTCGCTAGTCTTGAGTATGAGCTCCCTTTATAAAAACACGAGAAGTGTGAGAAATTTCAATCGATGGGCATAATTAAGAGACACACGGAATAGGAATAATGCAGAATCGAATTGTCTCACCTGCGTTTGATTTGGTCTGAGGGATTATCGTCGTGCTTCTTCTGACAGAATCGAATGCGAGGAAGAGACGAAACATTATTAGTGAATTTGGTGTAAATCCTGAAGTTGCAGAAGGTACTAGAAGACGCCATTGAAGCCATTGTCGTTGAAGGAGGGAAATGTGAGTGACGCACAATAACAATACAATGAAAGCAAAAGCGAAAGCTATTTTATTCAGTATTCAGTATTACGCTTTTCAATGGCGTGTGCGTGTTAGTGTATGTAACGAGCGTGGGTCGGTGCGCACTGGATTCTTTCTTCTTTCCGCTAAAACGGTGCCGTGTTGAATTGTTGATTGATGTGCATGATGTGATTATGTAATTTTTTTTTTTGCCAAAGTCCTATTTTAGTTCCTCATATTTTATCAAAGTTCTGTTTTAGTTCCTCAACTTTCATCTCCTAATTTTTCTTTTTGCATTAAGGTTATTCCCTTTTGTAAAAAAGCAAAATTATTGAGAGATAAGAGTTATTTTTTTTTTAATTTTTTTAACAGAAGAATTGGATTGAAAAGAGTCTAAGACTAACCGTGTAACATTTTAAAAATTTAAGAGATCAAAATGAAATTTTGAACAAATATAAGAGACTAAAATATGACTTTAGCCTTTTCATATATATAACGATCAGGCAGCATCTTCTAAGCATGAGTCACGACTAGAGGCTACAAAATATCATTGAAGTAAATTTTGTCAAAATATTAATTTTGTTTTCAAATTTTACATTAATTATCAATTTTGTCTCATATCTTTTTTTTTTCAGTCAATTTTGTCTTTAATATTTTATTTTTAGTCAATTTTATCCTTTAACTAATTTCTTTTAATAAATTAACGATAAACCATGGTTGTCAAACTCGAGTTTTAATTCGTAAACTCGTTGAGTTTACCCCTAATTTCGAGCAAACTCGTCACAAACTCAAAAATGACCTGAACTCAGGTAAACTCGCAGCAAAATCGTAAACTCGTGAGTTTACCTTGAACTCGGCGAGTTTACATCAGTGTTAAATTTTTTGCCAAAATTCAAATTTTGTCCTATATCTTTTGCTCAGTTTCTAATTTGGTTCCAGATTTTTTTTGTTCTACTTTTGGTCCCATATCTTTGGGTTAGATCCCAATTTGGTATCATATCTTTTTTTTTTCAAATTTGGTCCCATATCTTTAGATCAATCACATAATTAGTCCTATATCTTTGGGTCAAGTGCATAAGTGGTCATATATCTTTGTAAATCTGGGACATATCTTTTTTTTGTTTCCAATTTGGTCATATATCTTTTGCTCAGTTTCCAATTTGGTCACATATCTTTGTAAAATAATCAACTAACAATTGATCTTTTTGCAAATATATGGCACTAATTGTGCAACTTGACCAAAAAATATAAGATAAAAAATGATATAGGACCAAATTGAGACCTTTTGTTAAAATATGGGACCAAAAAAAGATACATGACCAAATTGGGAATTGAGCAAAAAATATGGGATCAAATTTACACTTGGATAAGATAATGAGTTTATGACTATTTGAATTTTGAATAATAATTATTAGGTCATATTTGTTTTTACTTTAGTTTAATTTTACACTTAAAGTAAATGATATATAGGTGTAAATTTTATCCTACATACTTAGGTAAACTCGGCGAGTTTACCCCCCTCTATGAATTTATTTAAATTCTCGAGTTTGACAACCTTGCGACAGACTGCATCATATTTTTTCATTTGAGTTAGAATTTGAGTTTTTTTTTTCTATCAATTTTACACTATATATCATTAACTACGTAGATTCTGTCGTTAATATTTGACTAAAGTAAGAGTAAAAGACAAAATTGATTGTAAAAAAAGTAATAAAAACAAAATTGACAATCGGTATAAAATTTAGAGATGAAATTATTACTTTTACCAAAAGTAAATTTAAGACATCATACTTAAAAAATCCCACTATCTCTTAATGAACTTTGTTAGTTGATGGAAACGGGGTTTGAAAGCGAAACGACGGCGTTAGTGGGTGAACTTGGGATTGTTGAGAAAATAATAATAATCATGATAAACACGTGACCCACTAGATTTGACTGTACCAAATTAAATAACCAGTTATAAGAAATGAGAATGAATTAGTGCTGAATCTCTTGACTCGTGTTGTGTACTGATATGTTTGTTGAAAGAATTTAGACCTCTCCGTCCATTCCATTAATTTTTGTCTAATGGACAAATAAAAAAAAGGCTTAAGTTCACTTTTGGTCCCATAACTATGACAAAGGTTTCATTTTGGTCTTATAACTTTTCTTGTTGCAATTTTGGTCCCATAACTATGACAAAGGTTTCATTTTGGTCCCATAACATTTTTTGTTGCAATTTTGGTCCCATAACTTTTTTTGTTGCAATTTTGGTCTCATAACTTCTCAAAAGGTTCCACTGTTAGTCCCTTGGTGAATTCCATCCATATTTAGCCGTTAAGTATGACGTGGCATAGTGACTAGGATCATGATGTGGCAAAATAAGATGAAGTGGATTGAAATAGGATCTATATGCAATATATTAAAACTTATCTATGCCCAACCACCATATATACAAAGAGTGGTACTGACAGGGACCAATCTGGTGGGGAAGAAGAGACTTCAAGCAGAAGGCACCGACGAAGTCGATGGGATCCTCAGCTAGAGTCGAACGACCAAAGCGGCAGCGACGGCAAATCGGGAAGCGGAACGAGGAAGAGGAAGTCCCGTTGGGCTGACGAGGAAGAGGAAGTACCACTCTTTGTATATATTGTGGTTGAGTATAGATAAGTTTTAATATGTTGCATATAGATCCTAATTCAGTCTATTTCATCTAATTTTGCCACATCATGATCCTAGTCACTATGCCACGTCATACTTAACGGCTAAATATGGATGGAATTCACCAAGGGACTAACGGTGGAACCTTTTGAGAAGTTATGGGACCAAATTTGCAACAAAAAAAGTTATGGGACCAAAATGAAACCTTTGTCATAGTTATGGGACCAAAATTGCAACAAAAAAAGTTATGGGACCAAAATGAAACCTTTGTCATAGTTATGGGACCAATATTGCAACAAAAAAAGTTATGGGACCAAAATGAAACCTTTGTCATAGTTATGGGACCAAAAGTATACTTAAGCCTAAAAAAAATATTTGACAATTGAGAAAATTTAATTATTTGATCTTTTATAGTTTATTCAAGATTTGACAATTGACCTCTCCGTCCATCTAAATTGCCTGCGGTTTGCATAGAAACATTTTATTCTTTTTAATGGGTATAGTGAACCTATTGAGCTAATGTGGTAAAACAGAATCAATACAATGATCAAATATCATTATGATTAAGTTGTACACAATATTTCACAGAAGTCAAATAGTCATATAGACATAGTAATATCTATATTATTTACAAGCTAACAACGCTTAGTATGAATGAAAACTTCATATCACCCACTTGAGGAAGCAGGGCGACCCAACCAAGTATAAAATAAATCCCGGTGGCAGCATCCAGTTTCGCCTGGAGAATTCTATTCTCCCTTTGAAGCTGTACAATTACAAAGCAACAATCTCGATAAGGAATGTGGTGTTTTTTTCCCTTGTGAAGCATAAGTAAGGGCCTTTATTACATTCCTAAGAGCAAAAAGAGATTGGTTTATGGTCTTAGCTTCAGCTAAAACTTTTCCCTCACCTCATGTTTTCTCAACTTTTTCTGATCCCGCCAAGTCTACAAGAATTAGTTTTCCAGACTTCAACCAGCAGTTCATAGTCTCAGAGTTTGACATTTCATTTGATTTCAACCTGGACAAGCCCAAACAAAATTAGAAAAATAAGTTAATAAAAATAAATGTTAATTCGATGAGTGATGGCTCTGGAGTTAATTGGTAAATGTCAAAGTACCATTGAGAGCTTAATTGTATACTTGATGCCTTCTTTTGGATGATTTAAGGAATCAAAAAGTCCATTTACAATTCTCGGAAGCAGCCCCTTCTTCTTTTCGTCAGATTTTAGTATAGCAGGCCCCTGTTTCAGAAAGGTAGTAGTAGTTTGCATTGCTGTATTTTATGTTTTACAAAATTATTAGGAACACAACAAAAAGTTCAAAAGACCAAATGAGAGATTTCAAACGTTTTCTCAGCCAAAGCTTTAAAATAAGGTTAAATTCTTAGTTTTAAGCTTTTAATGCGTACATCTCATCTTTAACCCTTCAATCTTCAGATAGAGGCATTTTTAAGTTGAATCTATAGGAAAAACAATTTGGCCTATCTATGAGGTTATGATGCAACTTTTATTTTTATTTTCAAATTTGTTGTCAGAGACTCCACTTCCATTCCTGAGCATAAGAGCTAAGTAAACTAATTAAAGTTACGTATTGTTCTCGAAGAGTACTTTCTTTATCCAGTTGGGGCGTCAGCAAACGAGGTCAAATCGGTCCTAAAAGTAGACCGGTCATTTCATGGTCAAACAAGCAAAATTGATTATATATCTCTCGTTTGAAATTCGAATACGACGAATTCATAACTACGAGTTTCTCTTAACAAATCCTTTGAACATGAAATGAGAGACGAGAGAAATTTGACCAAATTCAATAGTGTGGGACCAAAATGAAACATTTTACCAATATTTAGGTCCAAAATGAATCATTTTGTCAACATTTGGGACCAATTTGAACATTTCGAAACATAATGGACCAAAATGAACATTAGGACATACATTTAGGACCAAAATGACCTTTGACCAAATAATTAAGTCAAACAAAATTATTAAATTTTAGTTAATTTTTTTTATATCCCTAAACCCTAAAATTTAAAAAATTTACGTAGTATAGGGACTGATTTGATAAAAAGTAAAGTTTTAGGGATTAAATTAAGTTTGAGTGAAATATATAGACCAAATAATTAATTTTCTTTTAAAAAGATATAAACACTGTTATAAAGAGTTTGAGTTATTTGATTCTTTCTCTTTTCTTTTTATATTTTATCTTTTAATTTAATTGTTTTTTAAGAAAAAAAAAAAGAATAAGTGTAAGAAACATGATTTGCAAATCCAAACATTTTCTTAATATTAACAAAAGACAATATATATCTATATATATATAGATATAAGATTAAAAGTTCATAACTTTTGAATNAAGATATTTGAAAAGATATAAAGAGTTTGAGTTATTTGATTCTTTCTCATTTCTTTTAATTTATTTTTTCAAAAACAGAATAAGTGTATGAAACAGGACTTGCAAATCCAAGCATTTTCTTAATAATAACAAAAGACAATATATTGAAGAGTGAAATTTCATAACTTTTGAATATATTGTTGTTTATTTTTCATCTACTTTGCGATGACTAAAAATTACAGATAACCCTTTTCCTTGCAACATTGAATTGTTTCATCAATCATTTTCTCAAATCCATACTTGAACACAAATCCAGCATCTATGAGCTTCTTTGATGATAAATCTGGTAGCTTCCAACCATTCTTCTTTAAAGAACTACAAGAAGAAGAATATTAAAATTATTACTATAATCATATTAGACCAAGACAAGTTATTTAATACCACAAAGTGGATCAACTAGTTGATGCTTGATGTAGTTTAACAAAATATTGAGTTTGAGAAAAGGGTAAATCACAACATTTGCAAAAATGTATTTAAACCCTTAATCAATTAGTCCACATACCATAAGTTCTCTAGTATCTAAATTTGAACTATTTAATTGCATAAGAAACAATAAAAATACCTTTGTTTGTCTTCCCTTTCTCATCTTTCTCAATCTATCTATGATTTTTATTAACTTAACCTTACTCTTGGCCAAAAAGAAAAAAAACCTTACTCAGGCTGGTTTAATTTCATCATTTGATATTCTTCTTCATGGTTTACAAACTTCTCAAGTCACTTGCATAAATTGAAATTGTTAGGAAAAACAATGAAGAGAAGAGAACCATTAAGGAAAAATATTTTGGTAATTTTACATGTTTTAGTTAAGTTTTTAACTTTTAGATGATAATTTAAATAAGCCAAACTAAAAATCAATTGTAACTTCTATAGGGTAAGAAGGATATTGTAATTAGACAAAAAGATGTGGTGAATAAGCAAAATTCTTCCTTAAATTAATAGACAAAGAAGGACAAGAGAACTCACTCTATTGTAGGTGTTTGAATCTCTGGGTATTTTGTTGAAATAAATTCAACTATCCTTTCAAAATTTGTGAGACATGATGAACAATTATATCTCCCCTTTGGATTAGGATGTTCAAGCAAAAATATATGTGATCTAGCCACATCATCCACATGCACCATTGGTGCCTCACTGATACTAAATTGATCATTCTCACCTGCATCAATATTTTAAAACAATTAAAAAAAACTCAAAAAATAAGATTAGATTAAAATTCAAAACCTCTAAACTTAAGATCTAACCCAACTTTTCTACATCCTACATACCATGTGATAGATACAATGAGTGATAAACAGAGCCCGGAAGTTTAGGACAAATGAAAGGTCCAACAACAGAAGTGGGATTTAGAGAAACAACATCTAATCCATTTTCTTCCCCAAATTCAAGCATAGCCTTTTCAGTCAAAGTCTTAGAAACTGCATAAGACCATCCAAATGGCTTTGAAGCCCTAAGATATTCCACATCAGTCCAGAAACTCTCATCCAATATTGCTTCATCATCATCATCATCATCATCATCATAATCATAATCATCTTTGCCTTTGAAAGAAATAGCAGAACTACTAGAAGTGTAAACAACTCTCTTCACAGTCTTTGAAGCAAGACATGCCTTGAGAATCCCAAGTGCTCCATTAATGGCTCTTTTGGTCACTATCTCTTCATCTTCTCTTACCTCAAAATCAATAGGTGAAGCCACATGGAAAACCCCAATACACCCTTCAATGGCTTCCTTGAAACTCTCTGGATTTTCCAAATCTGCCTTCAGAATTTGAAGCCTTTGGGGTGCTTTTGGCAAACTTGTGAGAAAGCTAACATCTTTCTTATGATCTGCAAAAATGGTTGAAGAAATTAAGGATTTGGATTTTGCATAAAGAAAGAATCAATTAATGGAGTATTTAATTACCTGATGGGTGAGATCTAATTGTTGTATTAACAGAGTAATCATGTTCAAGCAGTGTCTTGATGATCCATGAACCAATAAACCCAGTTCCACCAGTAACACAAACTCTTCCTTTGTCTTCTTCCATTACTTTGGATCCTTATCTAATAATAATGCTGCAACACACAATAATATGATTTCGGTTCCTATATTATACTTATTTATTTATTTATCAATCAATCACAATTGTTTACTTTTCCTTTTACATGAGTACATGACTCACTTGCAAAATAATATTAAAATTTTTTTAAAAATATATAGAAAAGTATAAATCACAAAGGATTTGAATAAAATATAAAAAAATAGGTCAAAGTGCACTTTTGGTCCCATAACTTTTGTTTAGGTTTCAATTTGAGGTAGGTAGTTTCCTAAATATCTTTGGCGGAAAGAACACTTTTGGTTTCATGTATTTTGTTTAGGTCTCAATTTAATTTCGTAAGTTTTTTGTTAGATTTTTGGTCTTATATATTATGATCAGGTATAGAATTAGTCCCATATAATCTTATACCTTTGCAAAAAATTCCACCCTTAGTCTCTTAAACAAGAACTTTTTGAAAAGATATGATACTAATTCTACAACCTGATAAAAAAATATGATAACAATTTTGCAACATGACCCAAATATATGAGATTAAAAGTGCAATATAGGACCAAATTGAGACCTGAGTAAAAAATATGAGACCAAAAGTGCAAAAAAAAATATAAGACTAATTTGAAATCTGAGCAAAAGTTATAAGATCAAAAATGTACTTTGGCTTTTGTTTTTTGGATTTGACACTACCTTTTTGTCATTATTACTCGTTACAATTAGCGAGAATATGTATGTTCCCATTCATTCTCTCTCTTCAATTAGTTTATCTTTTTATTACTCCATTCTCTCTCTTCAATTTTGATATTTGCTTTTAATTGCAATGTTGTTTCCATTTTCTCTCTCTTTTTAAAGAGAATTTACAAATTACAATCAATCCTTTTGATTTCTTAGGTCCATCCATATCTCCTTAGCAACAGACCCTTAATTTTTAAAATTTCTCTTTTTTTAACCAATTATTAGAAATGAGAATGAATTAGTGTTGAATCTTTTGACTTGTGTTGTGTATGATATATATATATATATATACTAGGGGCTTTTCGTGTCCTAACGAGCACAGAAATATGTATATAACGTTAAATTTAACATTTGTAGTTATTCAGTGACTAAATAGTATATTTCCATTATTTAAAAGATCAAATAATAAGTTTTCACTTTCTTAAATCTCATCCACTACTTTCTCTCTCCCATTATCTATAGAGTCGGCCAATTATCAAGTTCCACATGTTTATTTCTTATTTTTCTAATTTTTAATTTAATTATTTTTGACCAACCAAAAGCACTCTCACACATATAATATAGTATAGATATAGATATAGATATATATTGATATGGTTGTTGAAAGAATTTAGACCTCTCCATTCCATTAATTTTTGTCTAATGGGCAAATAAAAAAAATAGGCAAAACACCTGTTGGTGCCCTTAACTTTGGAGTTAGTTTCAGTTGTGCTCCAACGTTTGTTTTGTCTTAGTTATGCCCCCAATGTTTCACATTATTGTCAATTATACCCTAACCTCAATTTTTTTGGTCAAAGTCCTATTTTGGTCCCTCAAGTTTGCTCAAAGTTTCATTTTGGTCCCTTAAGTCTCCAGCGAACATTCTGGCGAGATACACGGTGGTCCCGACGACTACAAAATCTCCTAATCCAAGGTTTTTTGGCCTCTTGAGTTCAATGGTGGCCTGCATTTTGCGAAAAAATGATCGAAAATATGATTTTCGGTGATTGTGTAATTTTTCGGCGGATTGCTAGTCATTTTTTCGCAAAATGGAGGTCGTCATTGAACTCAGAAAGTCAAAAAACTTGTATAAGGAGTGTTTGTAGTCGTTGGAGTCGCCGTGTATCTCGCCGAAAAGTTCGCCGGAAACTTGAGGGACCAAAACGGAACTTTGTGCAAACTTGAGAGACCAAAATAGGACTTTAGCCCAAAAAAATAAAGGCTAGGGTATAATTGACAAGAATGTGAAATAATAAAATATATGAATGTTAGGGGCATAACTGAAACTGACCCCAAATGTTAAGGGCACCAATAGGTCTTTTGCCAAAAAAAAATATTAGATAACTGAAAAAAAAAAATTAATTATTTGATCTTTTATGGATTATTCAAGATCTTAGTTTTTGTTTTCATTTTTTTGGCCATTGATTTTAGTTTAGTCACTACAACTTATTTCGAAAATAAGTTCTTAAATTTTGTAAAAATATTTTAGTCTTTATTATCTAAGTTTTTCATAACAATAATTAGTTAGAGAAAACTAAAATAACTAATAATGACAAAAAATCTAATATTAAAGTTTAAAAAAATTTTAATATTGTTAGTATTGGTATTAAAATTTACTAAATTATTATTTTTATTTATTTCTTTCATAGAAACTTTTAAAAAATAACATTAATACATAATTAAGTAGTAGCGACTCAAATTTAAAAAAAAAAAATTATACATAGTGTATGGACTGATTTGAAAAAAAAATTAAGTTGTTGGGATTAAATTAAAAGTTTGAGTGAGTTTGAGTGAAATATATAGACCAAATAATTGATTTTCTTTTAAGATATTTGAAAAGATATAAAGAGTTTGAGTTATTTGATTCTTTCTCATTTCTTTTAATTTATTTTTTCAAAAACAGAATAAGTGTATGAAACAGGACTTGCAAATCCAAGCATTTTCTTAATAATAACAAAAGACAATATATTGAAGAGTGAAATTTCATAACTTTTGAATATATTGTTGTTTATTTTTCATCTACTTTGCGATGACTAAAAATTACAGATAACCCTTTTCCTTGCAACATTGAATTGTTTCATCAATCATTTTCTCAAATCCATACTTGAACACAAATCCAGCATCTATGAGCTTCTTTGATGATAAATCTGGTAGCTTCCAACCATTCTTCTTTAAAGAACTACAAGAAGAAGAATATTAAAATTATTACTATAATCATATTAGACCAAGACAAGTTATTTAATACCACAAAGTGGATCAACTAGTTGATGCTTGATGTAGTTTAACAAAATATTGAGTTTGAGAAAAGGGTAAATCACAACATTTGCAAAAATGTATTTAAACCCTTAATCAATTAGTCCACATACCATAAGTTCTCTAGTATCTAAATTTGAACTATTTAATTGCATAAAAAAACAATAAAAATACCTTTGTTTGTCTTCCCTTTCTCATCTTTCTCAATCAATCTATGATTTTTATTAACTAAACCTTACTCGAGTTGGTTTAATTTCATCATTTGATATTCTTCTTCATGGCTTACAAACTTCTCAAGTTACTTGCATAAATTGAAATTGTTGGGAAAAAAATGAAGAGAAGAGAACCATTAAGGAAAATTATTTTGGTAATTTTACATGTTTGAACTAAGTTTCTAAATTTTAGATGATAAATTAAATAAGTTAAACTAAAAATCGATCAATTGTAACTTCTATAGAGTAAGAAGGATATTGTAATTAGACAAAAAGATATGGTGAATAAGCAAAATTCTTCCTTATATTAATAGACAAAGAAGGACAAGATAGAGAACTCACTCTAGTGTAGGTGTTTGAATCTCTGGATATTTAGTTGAAATAAATTCAACTATCCTTTCAAAATTTGTGAGACATGATGAACAATTATATCTCCCCTTTGGATTAGGATGTTCAAGCAAAAATATATGTGCTCTAGCCACATCCTCCACATGCACCATTGGTGCTTCAATGATATTAAATTGATTGTTCCCAACTGCATCAATATCTTAAAATAATTAAAAAAAAAAAAAGCCCATAAAAAGTAATATCGAACTAAGTTCAAAACCTCTAAATTCAAGACTTAACCCAACCTGACAAGAAAAAAAATCAAAACTTTTCTACATCCTACATACCATGTGAGAGATTCAAGGAGTGATAAACAGAGCCTGGAAGCTTAGGACAAATGAAAGGTCCAATAACAGAAGTAGGATTCACAGAAACAACATTTAAACCATTTTGTTCTCCAAATTCAAGCACTGCCTTTTCTGTCAAAGTCTTAGAAACTGCATAAGACCATCCAAATGGCTTTAAGGCCCTAAGATATTCCACATCAGTCCACAAACTCTCATCCAATATTATTTCATCATCATCATCTTTGCCCTTGAAAGAAATAGCAGTACTACTAGAAGTGTAAACAACTCTCTTTACTGTCTTTGAAGCAAGACATGCCTTGAGAATCCCAAGTGCTCCATCAATGGATCTTTTGGTCACTACTTCTTCAGCTTCTTTGTCTGCAAAATCAACAGGAGTAGCCACATGAAAAACTCCAATGCATCCTTCAATGGCTTCCTTGAAACTCTCTGGATTTTCCAAATCTGTGTTTAGAATTTGAAGCCTTTGGGGTGCTTTTGGCAAACTTGTGAGAAAGCTAACATCTTTCTTATGTTCTGCAAAAATGTTTGAAGAAATTGAGGTTTTTTATTTTGCATAAATAAAGAAAGAATTAATTAATATATGGAGTAGTTAATTACCTTGGTGAGATCTAATTGTAGTATTAACAGAGTAATCATGTTCAAGAAGTGTCTTAATGATCCATGAACCAATAAACCCAGTTCCACCAGTAACACATACTCTTCCTTTGTCTTCTTCCATTATTTTGGATCCTTCTCTACTAATAATGCTGCAACACAAAATAATATGATTTTGGTTCCTCTGTTATAACTATTAATTTAGGTATCAATCAATCACAATTGTTTATGTTTCCTTTTACATGACTCACTTGCAAATTGATATTAGAAAATTAAAAAGAATATAGAAAAGTATAAATCATAAAGGATTTGAATCGCAATAAAATATAAGGAAAAAAAAATTAAAGGGATAGGTGCGTAATAGAGTAGACTTTAGAGTTATTTTATTTTTCAGTAAACATGCACTACAGTCCCTAAAAGATATGATCGCTCACATTTTAGTCCCTGAAAGATGTAAATGGCAGTTTTAGTCACTGAAAGATACGGTCGCTGACATTTTAGTCCCTGAAAGATGTAAATGGTAGTTTTAGTCCCTGAAAGATGCGCCATTTGGACATTATAGTTCCTCCGTCACCAACAGTTTAATATGACTAACGATGCAGCTGATTTGGCCCGTTAAACCCTCATATATCACGTTAAGTCTGTCTTCCATTAGCCAACAGTTAAATAGGACCAAATCACGCTATTAGGATGTTATTGAAATGTTTTTTTATGTATTGTTTTCTCTTTTAGGTATGTACAAACTACAGTTAAATACATTTCTATAAGAGACTTAATGTATTTGAATGTAAAACCTAGACTAGCATATTTCAATCCACATTGGTCCTTTGCCAACTTGGACTTACAGGTGGCTAGTGTAAGATAAACTTAACGTGCCACATGAGGGTTTAACCGGCCAAATTAGCTGCACCATTAGTCATATTTAACTGTTGGTGACGGAGGGAGTATATTGTCCAAACGACGCATCTTTCAAGGACTAAAACTACCATTTACATCTTTTAGGGACTAAAATGTCAGCGACCATATCTTTCAGGGACTAAAACTACCATTTACATCTTTTAGGGACTAAAATGTGAGCGACCATATCTTTCAGGGACTGTATTGCATGTTTACTCTATTTTTTTATGGGTAGACTTTTTTTTTTGATACCGTGATGGGCAGACTTTAGAGTTATTTGAGGTAGGTTGTTTCCTAAATTTCTTTATTTTTGGGTTTGACATTACCTTTTTGTCGTTACTCGGTACAATTAGCGAGAATGTGATTTTATTATATTCTATCTATATCAAGTTTTTTAAGGTAAATATAGACTGATTAAGTTAATGATTAATTTACCTAAAATAAAGAAAAAATAAAATTAAAAGATTAAATTGTCTTCATTAAATTACTCATAGTTACTCTAACTAATTCAATATCTTTGACTTTTAATAGGAATAGCATCGTAAAAAAAATAATTAATGTTTTCTTGATTTTGTAAAACATCAGATATTTTAAGATAAAAAAAATTCTCAAGCAGATATTTTAAGACCGAGAGAGTAATTAATTACAGGGAAATTGTTCCTTTCCAAAAAGAAAAAAAAAAGAGGGAAATTGATTTTTAATTGCAATGCCGTTTCCATTTTCTTATTAGATCCATCCATATCTCCATAGCAACAGACCCTTAATTTTTTATTTTTTAAAATAATATACAAAATTTCTAAAAACACCTTTCTTCCTTAGAAAATCCACTTGGTATGATTTTTCTGCTATGATCTCTGGAGTTTGTCGGTGAAGCCAAAAAAAGAGCTGAGGAAAAAAGTGAGCAAAACTATGACTTTTTAACAAGGGAGTTAGACTTAAATATAGTACAAGGTTAATTTCTCACAATATAAGATTTATATTAAATTCTTGTTAGGAGAGTCAGTGTCACGTCAATATTGATATGTTATTCATCACTTTTTTAAAAATAAGAATCATCATTAAATTTTATATAAAAATTTGGACAAATAAATAAAACTAATTTTTCACAATTGGTAGATAAGGCTACATCTAAAAATTAGTCTCAAATCAAATACGAGTTCAATCTATTTTTTTTCCTGAGTTCAATCTAATTGAGTTGTAATAAAAGTGTTAAACACTCCACAGTTCTCATTTCTAAGAAGGATTACCTTAAAATAATCATCCAAAAATCAATATAATCTTTAATATTAAATTGAATCATCCTAAAAACACAAATTGTAAGAAAAAAATAATTATTTTAAAGGTTAAATTTAACTAAGTCGAAAAAAAAATATAAAACTTAGTACCCTAATGAAATGATCAAAGTTAATTAGAAAATGTTGTATTACTTGGTTGGTGTTTTAAATTTTTTATGAAAAAAAAAGTACAATAATTTTGACTCAAAGAGATTATGATAAAATGGAATTGTCAAATGTGTAACGTTAATTTTAGGGTAAATTACACTTTGGTACCCTGTGGTTTGACCCTATTTCACTTTGGTACCATGTGGTTTGAAACTTGACACTTTGGTACCCTGTGGTATTCTCCATTAACACTTTGGTACCCTTTGGAGCTATTTTGTAATTTTAACCACAACAAATTTTTCAAAAATTACATAATGACCCCAAAAAATTTTCAAAAAATTACAAATAGGTCCCTGGATACATATTATATAGGGACTAAAATGAAAAATTTAAAATTTTTTTGGGGTCAATATGTAATTTTTGTAAAATTTATTATGGTTAAAATTACAAAATAAGTCCAAAGGGTACCAAAGTGTTAATGGAGAATACCACAGGGTACCAAAGTGTCAAGTTTCAAACCACAGGGTACCAAAGTGAAACAGGGTTTAACCACAGGGTACCAAAGTGTAATTTACCCTTAATTTTAATTGTAAAAACTATTTTTTTCATTATTTTCCTCCTTTAATTTTATGATTTTTCTATCCTTTAAATTTTCCTCGGTATTATTTTTTTTAATGGAATATTTTGAAAAATGAAGTTTTTTTTTTTATTAAATCATGGGTATCCTTGCCTATCCGTGTAACGGTCTAAGCGAAGACTAATCTCATTCGGGCCTCAGAGACGAAATGGCCAGAACTCTCCCAACAATGTCGACTCTAAAGAAAAATGAAGCATTATTCAAAAGAAAGTTCTAAGGATAATAAGACTTTTCATTGTCTTTTTTTCTATAATTATTGAAAATAAAATCTGTTTTTTAATTCTCTTTTTTATTTTACTTTTTTTTTCAAAATGTTGAAACATTTTTTAGAATCTAAAAAAAAACTTGAATATATATATATATTAAAATTGTCTAAAAAAAAATCTAAAACGGCAAAAACTGTATACTGGAACCCTTTTTATTTTGAGAATAAATTATAATAATGAGTCTAACGAAGCAGGTAGAGGTAGGCCACATTAACTTAAAAATTATTTGAGGAGAAAGTCGGTCTTACTTAACAGTAAATACATATTAAAATAGAATAAAAAATACAATAAAAAATAAAAGACAAGAAAAAGAAACAAAATAAAGAGAAACCAAGTGTGTGATAGTGTGGAGGTTACAATTGTTATTTATCAAAATACTAGGTAATTAAAGAGAGATAGTGAAAAGGTAATAAAACTAACTCAAAGAGCACTTCCTCCAATTCTTTAATCTCTATGTATCTCTGCAAGTTTCTCCAAATTGGTTCACATCAAGGTGTATGTGCAATAAAATGTGTATAATTAAATTATTTTTTTAAATTTTATATCAACTTTTAATTTTGTTCTCAATATTTTTTATTAATTTTATTTTTAATATTTTATATTATGGTCAATTTTATTTTTTAACCAACTTCCTTCAACAAATTAACGATAAATTTCATCGTATCTTTTAACTTAAATTATGATTTAAATTTTTATTTTTATTATTTTTATATTATATATCATTAGCCATATAAAATTTGTTATTGATATTGAATTGAAGGAAGAGTAAATTTTACAATTATCCTTAATTGTTAATACACATGTCATAATGAACAACCTTAATACTAAAAAAAACAAAGATCAAACTCAAATCTATCGTTTATTTATTTATTTATTTTGATGAGAAAGAAGATGAATCTTCATTTATAAGATAAAATGACATAAATACATAAAGGATACCAAGCATGACATATATCTAGCAAAATAACTATAATTAATTGGCCAGCGACAAACCCTTAAATGGAGCTCAGATTTGCGGAGGATTAGTCTTTAACCCATCGAGCTGGGGGATACCTTGGACAACCAAAAAAAAAAAACTACAATCATGAGCTCTTAGAAATAGATTACAACAGTACAGGAGAAAAAAGAAAATCCTACGCAATACACTTAAAAAAGATACAAATATTAAGATTCAGATCTCCTATACTAAACAAAAGATACATATAATTTTTAAATCTTTATAAAATTTTATTTTTGGATAAAGAGAAAATTTTTTGAAGAATTTGCCAAAGAGATGCAACATTATACCCCTCTCATATGAGGAAACATTTTTTCAGAAAATTCCTTTAGAAAAAAGCATATTTTTAGACGGAAAGAAATCTAACTTTTTTAATGAAAGGGACCTCTAATAGAAACACTTTCCTAAAGAAGAAAATAGAAAATAGATACAGACATTTTGGTTAAAGTGTACGAACTATAAAGTGCCACGTGTCATAGAACGGATGTGGAAGCCATTAGTGTATAGTAGTACATATTCTCTTATGTGGCAGCAATTATACAAGTTATTCATTATATAGAGTTTCATCTATCTGAATTCTGAGCAACAATGGAAGAAGAAGAAGGGAAAGGAAGAGTGTGCGTTACCGGCGGAACCGGCTTCATCGGTTCATGGATCATCAAGACTCTCCTTCACCATGGTTACTCCGTCAATACCACCGTCAGATCCAGCTCCGGTAACTGGTTACTATATCTATATCTATACATGTTGAATAATTAGGTTATTTTTTTATTTTTATTGCAACGGTTTGCCTTGTTGTCTGATGCAGAACGATCGAACCTTTGTTAGTAGTATCTTTGTCGGACAGATCTATTTATTGGTCTTTAAAGGATATATTACTTCCTCCGCTTCTATATATCTGATATTTAAGATAAATATATACAGATTAAGTAAATGATTAGCTCACTATTAAATTATCCCTATTAAATATTTAAAAAATATTTATTCATTTATGATTCTACTATATTTAATAGGGATAGAATGATAAAAATTTAATTAATACTCTTTTAAATTTATAAACTATCAAATATTTAAAAAATAAAAAAGACTCTCTAAAAAAGCTAATATTCAAAATTAAAAAAGACTCTTAAAAAAAGTAGATATTCAAAGTATTATATATATATATATATATATATATATAGAATCATTAATTCTCATGTGAGTTAAAGAGGACCTCATATTTTATAGGGGATAGGTTGTATTCCCATGCTTAGCGATGTTAAAATTACTCACTTGGGTCGGTCTAATTACAATTTTGACAAAAGTATTCATTTTGTCCTTAAACTTTACATTGCTCTCAATTTCGTCTCCAATCATTCACATTGTCGTCAATTTTATCCTTTGACTAACTTCTTTTAATAAATTAAAAACAGACTGCATTCAGTTTTTCAATCGAAGTTAAGATTTGAGTTTCTTTTTCTATCAATTTTACATTATATATCATTAGCCACATAGATTCTGCCGTTAATATTTGGCTAAAGTAAGAGCAAATGATAAAATTGACCAAAACGTGAAAGATTGGGGACGAAATTGACAGTAAAAAAAGATTGGGGATGAAATTGAGAACAAGTGTAAAGTTTGGGGACGAAATAAGTGTTTTTGCCTACAATTTTTTAGTTGGTTTAATATTTTTCCTTAGTCAAAATTTTTATTTTCGTCTTTAATATTTACTTCAAATTGTGTTTTTTAGCTCTTAATTTTTTTTTTCCTATTTTGGTCTTTAATGTTTCTCAATTGTACCATTTTGGTCCCTAATTACTGAATATAGTCATATATTTCTCGTTTCAAGTCCGAATGCGACAAAATTGAAGTTACGAGTTACTCTTGATGAATTCTTTCTCTTCCCAGTTAGGGTCGTCGACAAATAAGATTAAATCAGACGTAAAAATAAGCCTCTCATTTCATAAAGTTTGTCATATCTTTCTTGTTTGCAAGTCTAAATAACGTAACGAAACAAAATTCAATGTTGGAGAGGTGGTCAGGGGCCAAAAGGTTGGCAGTGGTGTTAAAATAAAGGGACTGATGATTCGTATTTCCTACAATTCAAAGACCACAAGGTTGATGATAGTGTAAAATTCAAAGACTAATTCGTATTACTATTTTCCTACAATTCAGGGACTAAATCATTGACTCAGTAATAATTCAAGGACCAAAAAGTAAGTTTTCTCATTAAATTATTAAAGTGGGCTTCATTTGTGCTTGAAGTCAACTTGCACAATGTGGACAGCTTTGGCGTCATACTCAAAGTTCAATTCGTTCAAATCAGCTTTATTTTCATGAACTGACTTCATTAAACCTCGGATGGCTTGTTAGATTTCTTTTGCCTTAGCTATTGTCATTGGACCATTTGGCGCATGTAAGTCATCATCTTGAATCACTTCGGGTCTGTATTAGGTTTATCAGCGTATTCATTAGAAAGTACCCCACTAATTTAGTTTTCTTATATGATTAATGGCATGCATAATGCTTTTTATGTATAGCTCTAATGAAAATTTTCCTTTCCCATTTTTTGGCATAAAGCAGAACACAAGAAAGATGTTAGATTCCTCACAAATCTGCCAGGAGCATCCCAAAGGCTTCAAATTCTAAACGCAGATTTAAGCAACCCAGAGAGTTTCAAAGAAGCCATTGAAGGATGCATTGGAGTTTTTCATGTGGCTACTCCAATTGATGTTCAAGACAAAGAACCTGAAGAAGTAGTGACCAAAAGATCTATTGATGGAGCACTTGAGATTCTCAAGGCATGTCTTGCTTCAAAGACTGTGAAGAGAGTTGTTTACACTTCTAGTGTTGCTTCTATTGCTTCTTCTGTTAATGGTGTAATTAGAGATCAAGAAGAACAAGATAAAGAGGTGATTATGGATGAGAGTTTTTGGAGTGATGTGGAATATCTTAGAGCTTCAAAGCCATTTGGATGGTCTTATGCAATTTCTAAGACTTTGACAGAAAAGGCAGTGCTTGAATTTGGAGAACAAAATGGTTTAGATGTTGTCACTCTCATCCCTCCTTTTGTTGTTGGACCCTTCATTTGTCCTAAGCTTCCTGGCTCAATCCATTGTTCATTATTTTTGCTATTTGGTATGTCCTACAATTTGCTACACTTGTTGGAAAAAAATGTTGGGATGTTATAGACAGAGATAAAAGTGAAGATCACTCAATTTAAACTCTCACACAATAGTGATTATTAATAAGGATTCTTCTCAGTTACTTTTTGGGTTTGTACTTAATTAGTATTCTTAGGACACTGGTTAGAAGTATGATATTAACTATAGTAAATTGATGCAGGTGCTGACCTTTTAGATTTTGTGGGACAATCACTTATGGTGCATGTAGATGATGTGGCCAGAGCACATATATTTCTGCTAGAACATCCAAATCCAAAAGGGAGGTACATTTGTAAAGCATGTTTGTCAACTATTGAAGACATGTATGAAATTCTTTCTGCAAGATACCCTGAACTTCAATTACCAACACCAGAGTGAGTTCTCTTTCTTGTCCTTATTAATTCATTCCTTTTCTCTTTGTTTACTGACATGAAAAACTGGTTTCAAGTTATGCATATGTATATATATGTTGTTTTTTGCTTATTTCTTCTTGTCCTCTTGAAGATCCTTGAAGGGGATGAAACTTCAAAAACTAGCAGATGTATCATCAAGAAAGCTCATAGATGCTGGATTTGAGTTCATGTATGGACTTGAGGACATGTTAGTGGATACCGTTGAATGCTGCAAAGAAAAGGGATATCTTTGAAAATATTGTGAATCTACCTCAATGAAAAATAAATTTCATATATATACTTCTTTGCCTAATTATTTTTAGTTATTCTATATTTTTTTTTTAAATTAAAAAGGCCAAAGTCCTATTTTAGTCCCCCAGTTATGCTCAGTGTTCCAAATTGGTCCCCCAGTTATTTTTCGTTCCATATTGGTCCCTCAGTTATGCAAAATTTGACAAAGTTGGTCCCTCTAACAGTTTCCATCCATTTTTTCAATTAAAAAAAAGACAAAATTGATTTTTAACTCCTAAAAGTTTAAATTCTTTACATCAAGGACATTTTTCTCTATAATAGAACCAAAATGAAAGAAAGAAGAAATACTTGGGGATTTTAGTTTATTTTACACAAAAAACACAACCTCCTCTCTCTCTCTCTCTCTCTCTCTCTCTCTCTCTCTCTTTCATTTTGGTTCTATTATAGAGAAAAAGGTCCTTGATGTAAAGAATTTAAACTTTTAGGAGTTAAAAATCAATTTTGTCTTTTTTTAACGGAAAAAATGGATGGAAACTGTTAGAGGGACCAACTTTGTCAAAATTTGCATAACTGGGGGACCAATATGGAACGAAAAATAACTGGGGGACCAATTTGGAACACTGAGCATAACTGGGGGACTAAAATAGGACTTTGGCCAATTAAAAATCATGTCAATGAAGATTTAATTAATTTAGGGTAAATTACACTTTGGTACCCTGTGGTTTGACCCTATTTCACTTTGGTACCCTGTGGTTTGAAACTTGACACTTTGGTACCCTGTGGTATTCTCCATTAACACTTTGGTACCCTTTGGAGCTATTTTGTAATTTTAACCATAACAAATTTTGCAAAAATCACATATTAACCCCAAAAAATTTTTAAAAAATTACAAATAGGTCCCTGGATACATATTATATAGGGACTAAAATGAAAAATTTAAAATTTTTTTGGGGTCAATATGTAATTTTTGTAAAATTTATCATGGTTAAAATTACAAAATAGCTCCAAAGGGTACCAAAGTGTTAATGGAGAATACCACAGGGTACCAAAGTGTCAAGTTTCAAACCACAGGGTACCAAAGTGAAATAGGGTCAAACCACAGGGTACCAAAGTGTAATTTACCCATTAATTTATTTTAGTGGACAGATACTTAAATTTTGATTACCTGTTGTCGAGTTATGACCGTAAGTAAATGAGTTTAAATTGTGCCACAAAAAGTTAATTTTGGACTAAAGATAAAAAATCCTAAAAATATAATCCCAAACCGGATAGAAATGAGGGGTTCACTTTCAAGAGCTAATTTAATCTTGTTTTTTGACAACCGCAATTGAATAGAGAAAATACTCGTTAAAAGCAATATGTACAAGCCAATGAAGTTTGGCTCACTTGGTCACCTTACGCCCATGACAATTGCATGGTTTAGGTTCGATTCCTGTACCTCTATAAGTGCTCTTTGAGCCCGGAGGCCTGCCCTGACCCTGGACTGGGGCGTCATCCCCTCACCTAAATTTTTACCTACCAAAAAGAAAAAGCAATAGGTACAAACTTAAAACAGACTAAAACAAAACTTAATGATAACATTTAGGAATAATACTAAATTTTTAAAATATTTAGGACCAATTGAAACATTCGACCATGATAATTGATAATTTTAAGAAAACTCTTATCAATTATAGTTTTTATTTCTTTGAAGAAAAGGGACAATCAAGTTAAGGGAATACATATCATTTGTATTGATAAACATATTTTGAAGGGATACCCACACAAAGATTGATCGTTGAGTTAAAAAAATTGATAAAAAAAATCTCTAATAAAAATAATGAAAGACAATGATTTAGAGGTTTATATATTTCTCAATCCATCTAGAAGCCACGCGATTCGTATTAATTATAAAGTGACACATAACCTAAAACGAATGAAGCTATTAAATACTAATTGATGGGTTTAGTAACCGATAATTATTGCAAAACTCTACCAATTATAAAGTGACATATGTCCTAAAACGGATGAAGCAAATAGTGTAAACACTAGTATGGTTTTGTAATTCCTGCTATACTACTAATCAGTATGATTACTTATAAAGTAATGGTTGGTAATTAATCAGTAGTGGTAGTTATTTACATAAACAATGGTGAGAGGTGAGAGGTGAGAAGTGAGAGGTGAGAGGTGAACCGGTTACGCTTTATTTCAGTAGGAGTGCAGAAAACGACTCTTAGTAAACCATAATAGCCCGCAGATGTAGAAAAGTAAGTCTTAAAGCTTTTTGAACAATTGGCTTAGTGTTACCAACTAGTAGTCGTGCCAATAGCAGCAGACAACAAGTCTAACAAGAACACTAAATATTAATATTTATTTATTAGTATTTGATGTGAGAAATGGAAGAAGAAGAAGAAGGGAAAGGAAGAGTGTGCGTTACCGGCGGAACCGGTTTCATCGGTTCATGGATCATCAAGGCGCTGCTTCACCATGGTTACTCTGTCAATACCACCGTCAGATCTCACTCTGGTAACTATATCTATCTATCTATATATATATATACATGTGTTGAATTGGGTTAATTTTTATTGCAAGGATTTGGATTGTTTGATGCAGAACGAAACCTTTGTTAGTATCTTTGTCAGATCTACTTTTTGGGTTTTAAAGAATATTATTATTATTATTATATATAGTCCTCAGTCTCTTCCTTTCCAGATACAGGTGGATATATTTATATATAAAATGTTTGTAGTTGACCGCCAATCTATAAAAAATTAACTAAGGTCAACTATATAGAATCATTTCTCATATGATTTAAAATTTAAATAGGACGTCATATCTTTTAGGGAATAGATCAGATCAGAATGAATTAAACAGAAAAGAACATGTTCTTTATAGGACGAACACTGATCAAGAAAGGTAAAGTTAGCACTTTCCCACGTTTAGATTTATTACCACATTGAGAGATCTGATTCATAAACCAAAATATATATTTGTAGAAGATTGAAGATGTTGTAATAAAAATTTGGTTAAAAGAACAACAAGTGTTTGGTGTAGTGGTTTAGCGAACTACACTCTAGAAAGAGGGCTCAAGTTCGATCCCTAGAGTAGACATTGTTAGGAGGGCTCTGACCGTATCTGAGGCCCGAATGAGATTATCTTTGCCTAGACCGTTATACAGATAGGCGGGGATACCCATAGCTTAACCAAAAAAACATTGGTTAAAGGGTTCTTTTGGTCCTAGATGTATGTCATAATATTCATTTTGGTCTTTTATGTTTCAAAATGTTCAAATTGATCTTAAATGTTGGCAAAATGTTTCATTTTGGTCCAAAATTATTGAATTTGATCATAATTTTTTCGTCTCTTAGCTTTTTTTTTTATCACAATGTAGGCCAAATGCAAAAAAAAATAATATGAAACTCAATAGAAAATATTGTAAACTTATTAAAACAAAGGAAAAAAAACTCATCTTTTTTTCACTTTTACTAACCTAATAATTATTCATGTCGTGACTTTTGTATATTTTATTTATGTAGGACAATGAAATTATGGATTCACAAGTATATCTTATTATTATATAAAGTTTATAGTTATACTTTATCAATTATGAAATATTTATATTTAAAATAGTTAATATTTATTTTATTTATATATTTATGATGTCATCCGATTTCACCATAAGTCCAATCGATTGAACCAATCAACCTATCACCCGAAAGTCTGTCCAGGTCGTTCTCTAGTCCAATTTTAATAACATTGCTATTAATAATGTCATGCATACTATTTGATATGTATAGCCCCTAATGAAATATTTCCTCTCCCATTTTTGGCATAAAGCAGAACACAAGAAAGATATTAGCTTCCTCACAAATTTGCCAGGAGCATCCCAAAAGCTTCAAATTCTAAACGCAGATTTAAGCAATCCAGAGAGTTACAAGGAAGCCATTGAAGGATGCATTGGAGTTTTTCATGTGGCTACTCCTGTTGATTTTGAGGACAAAGAATCTGAAGAAGTAGTGACCAGAAGATCAATTGATGGAGCACTTGGGATTCTCAAGGCATGTCTTGCTTCAAAGACAGTAAAGAGAGTTGTTTACACTTCTAGTGCTGCTTCTATTGCTTCTTCTATTCAAGAAGAAGAAAAAGTGGTGATGGTGGATGAGAGTTTTTGGACTGATGTGGAATATCTTAGAAATACAAAGCCATTTGCATGGTCTTATGCAGTTTCTAAGACATTGACAGAAAAGGCAGTGCTTGAATTTGGAGAACAAAATGGTTTAGATGTTGTCACTCTGATCCCTCCTTTTGTTGTTGGACCCTTCATTTGTCCCAAGCTTCCTGGCTCTGTTCGTACTTCATTGTTCTTAGTATTTGGTATGTCCTCCAATTTGCTATACTTGTTGGGAAAAATTTTGGGATGTTAAAGAAAAAGATAAAAGTGAAGATCATTCAGTAACAAACTCTCACACAAAAGAGATTATTGGTTAGGATTTTTCTAATTAGTGTCTCCAGTATATTGTTTGAGGTGTACAAGAAAATAGGAAAGGATTAGTGCTTTTGGTTAAGGTGTACCAGAAAGTGAAAAAGGAATTAAAAATAGTAAATTAGGAAGTTTCTTTTTTCAACTTTCAAGACATAATAATGTTTTTTAACTAGTGTTCTTAGGATGCTTGTTAAAAAGACCATATTAACTATAATAAACTGATGCAGGTGAGGACCATTTTGGATACATAGGACAAGTACCTATGGTGCATGTGGATGACGTGGCCAGGGCACATATATTTCTGCTAGAACATCCAAATCCAAAAGGGAGGTACATTTGTAAAGCATGTTTGTCAACTATTGAAGACATGTATGAAATTCTTTCTGCAAGATACCCTGAACTTCAATTACCAACACAAGAGTGAGTTCTCTTTCTTGTCCTTATTAATTCATTCTTTTTTTTCTTTGTTTACTGACATGAAAAACTGGTTTCTAGTTATGCATATATGTATATATATGTTGTTTTTTGATTATTTCTTCTTGTCCTCTTGAAGATCCTTGAAGGGGATGAACCTTCAAAAACTAGCAGATGTATCATCAAGAAAGATCATAGATGCTGGATTTGAGTTCAAGTATGGACTTGAGGAAATGTTAGTGGATACCATTGAATGCTGCAAAGGAAAGGGATATCTTTGAAAATGTTAGTGGATACCATTGAATGCTGCAAAGAAAAGGGATATTTACCTAATTTGAGATATTAATTAATAAGGATGTCAAGGAAATGTCACAATGTATTAATTGTTTTATTTTATTCCTTAAACTTTCACATTTATTTAGTATTTATCTCTAAACTGTGACTTTATTTTGCTCTTGTCATTATTGAAAACTTGAAAAATTGAGATAGACCATTTCTTTCTCATATTCGTCATGATAAGTGAGCTAATGAAGAAAAAAATTATTTTTAGTTACAAATTAGAAACAACTTCGTGATTGATTTTTCTTTTAAAGAGTGAAAATTTTTCTTTTTAAGAACGAAATTTTTCTTTTTCTCTTAGTCAACTTACTTTGGGAGTATAGTTGACTCAATAAAATTTTTGATGATATAATTGAAACTGACTTCATACTTTGAAGTATAATTGACAAAAAAAAATGAAGACACAACTAAAAATGACCACATAGTTTGGAGGTAATTAAGAATACTTTTGCAATTATAAGTTTGTGATTTGTATCTTGGTCAACACATGATCAACTCTTTTTTATTTTTTGGTCTAACATATGATCAACTCAAGTGCACAACTCCAACTAAAGGACAATTGGGCTTGATCCACTAATATTCAAAAGTTCTGCTAAATTTTATGTAAGGTCCAAAATATTGACAAAAAAAATGCAAGGTCCAAAAGAAAATTGTCAATTTTCAAAACAGTAGATTTTCTTATTCCTTATTGGACTCTATTTTCTTCTCGTTTTTAGCTACGTAGAACGAGTGTTCATGTAGGTTTGTCATGATTTGACAAAAAAAAAAAAGGACAGTAGATGCCCAAAATAAATAAATAATTTGTTTCACTTCTCACCTTTATGTATTATATTAGTTACTATATTTGAGCTCTTTCTTTATAAAGGGGATTTTTTCTTTTCTTTTGATTTTGTGTAAGATCTCTTCTTTTCTTTTCTTTTTAAAATGTGGGAGTTGTAATTTTTGTCAAGATTTATATCTTTGTTTTGTGAATTTCATCAAGCACGAATTTTTTTTAACAGTATAATTAAGTTTTCTTGTTTTATTTCTATTCCTAGGGCTTTATAGCTTTCTTAGTTTTATTTTCTGTTTTTTCTTATTGTTAAATTCAAACTTGTATTATATTTTTAGTTCAACAATAGTTATAATGTTTTTTTTTTGCCAACAATATATGGTTCTAATTTGTATCTTACTATTTTTGTATCAATTTACATAAATTTCATTAATTAATAATTAATATAGTCATACAAGCAATCTTACTATTTTTGTATCAATTATTCATGCTTGACTTTCTAGAATGGAATTGAAATTCTACATCAATAAAAGGTCTTACAAGCAATCTAAAATTAAAATTTATGCCCCATAAATTGAAATGAAAATGACGAGCAAATAAGATTAAAAAAAAACCACAGAATCCAGGTCACAGTCATAGCTCAAATGGCTTAAGAACAATATTTAAAGATCAAGAAAGAAACACTGATATCAGCCTAAATAATTTATTGGATAGTCTTTTTTTTTTTTTTACTAATATCTGTCTTTCTATTTTTGAACAAATATCAAACATTTTTAATATTAGCACTTAAATGTTTTTTTTCAAAAAACTCTTTCTTGACCTGACAAGTCGTACCTTTGTCCATGAAATTTAGAATGGCTTAATTGTTTTATTTTAAAAAATTTATAGATGTCTCAATTTGATATTTAAAAATATAAGATAATAAAATCTCGTCTTTAAAAAGTTATAAAATATCAATTTAAATGTTATGATAAATATAATTATCTAGGAAAAGTTTATATAAGAAAAAAAAGATAGTTGGGACGACTTAAAGTTTTAACTATTTGATATCTCTTTTTTATATTGAGATTTATATAGTAAAATTTATTGTACAAATTTCAATAAGAAAAAAGACAAATTCAATAACTAATAATTATGTTACCTCAATTGTCTTACTTTATATTACAAAGCTTTATTATTTGTACAATTGAAAAAAGTAAATGTTATAATTTAAAAGGTTAAAATTTCATTTTGAACCTTGAAGTATAAGATAAATTTTGTTACGGTCCATAAACATTTTTTAATTCATTTTGGCTCTCAAATTTTCTTGTTTATTCTACCATTAGTAAAAAATGTGATTCTTTATAATTTCTATCATGATCTCTAAGTTGACTTCTGACTTGAATAATTTATTTTTCATACTTGTCCTACTACTAGCCGATAAAAAGACAAAAAAAAAACTTTTTTATATAGAAAGAGATATTAATTACAAATTTGTCTAAGTTTGTGACTTAAAATGAAAATTTTTCTATTTCTTTATGATAATTCATAATTTGTCTATATGTATCCATTATCAAAGTTAGACATTTTAGATATGAAAAAAAAAACATTGTGTATAAAACTGAAATCTATTGGAATTTTTCTTTTATCTTTTTTTTTTTATAAAATGAAATCATGTTTTAATTAACGGTAAAACAAAGAAAAAAAGTTGAGAACGAAAATAAAATTAAAAAAAATTGAAGATCAAGACTTTAAAGATTGTAATGAAGTTTCTACCAAAAGCCAAAAGCACTAATTTCGTCCTCAAATTTTACACCAACTATTAATTTTATCCCCAATCTTTTTTTATTGTCAATTTCGTTCCCAATTTTTACATTTTAGTCAATTTTATCATTTGCTCTTACTTTAGCCAAATAATGATAGAATCTACGTGACTAGTGATATATAATGCAAAATTGATAGAAAAAGAAACTCAAATCTTAACTCAAATTGAAAAACAAGATGCAATTTGTCCTTAATTTATTGAAAAGAGTTAGTTAAAGGATAAATTTGATCAAAATGTAAAACATTGGGGACAAAATTGATAGCGAAAAAAGATTGAGGACAAAATTGACAATTGGTATAAAATTTGGGGACAAAATTAGTGCTTTTCCCAATACAAAATAACTTAATAATTATAAAAAGAAAATATGAGTTAGGTTAATTCAGTGGAATGTTTAAGGACAAAACTTATATCAAGTTCCTTATATGTTTACTATCAAGTTCTTCAATTGACATTTGACACGTGACAAAAATTTTATATATGATCAATCATAATAGAGAGAGAATATTAAAAACACCATTTGCATGACCAATCATTAAAGAGAGAGAATGTAATTAAAATTTGTGATTGAAGGAACTTGATAGCAAACATATAAGAAACTTGATATAAGTTTTGGGTTAGTTTATAATGCAAAGTTTGTTTCAAGGGCATGTGATGCAATAGGTCCTAAGCCAATAAGATTATGACACATGTAAGAGTTAGATAATTTAATGCCGAAAAATAATAGCAAAAATAAATTTTTTCACCAATCAAAACTGTGTGTATGAAGTCATTAGTTACATACAACTAATCTTTTAATATGTCATAATTTTATTGACCTATGACTCATTGCATCTCATGTCCTAAAACAAAACTTTGTAATGTTGGATAACTTTTCTATGTTTAATATAACCCGACCCGACTTAGCCATCAATAGTAACATTTCAACCCAAAAACACTGATGGCCATGTTCATTAGTATCTCCTTCGTACAGTGTGCCACAAAAATGCTCATAATCTTCATCTATTTGTACATGACGTGACTCACTTAATCTCCAAATCCTACTGTGCTTTGAAAACATCATTAGTACTATATTAAAAAAAAATTTAAAATACCCAATTGTTTGAATCTGTCAGTCTTACTCAAGACGATAATTCAGTAATTCACCAGACGCCTTCTAGATTCTTGACCAAATTAAAGTAGCTAGCATTTAGATTAGATTAGCATTTAATGAAATTCTTAATTATTCAACTAATGTTATTGTTGTATTTGGTAACAGTAGTTGTTGAGAAACTACTAAAATATTAATCTGTTTCCAAATTTGCTGATGCCCATAACCATTCACACACCATCATCACCATCATCATCTACCTATTGTTAATTAAGCTTCTATCTTTTCCTTCATCTCATAACTCATCAGCTAAATTCAATACAAATACCCTGTGAATGAATGCACCAAATCCCATTATATTATAATCATCTATAAACCCTAGATTCACCAAGCTCACGCCATTGTCGGTAATCCCAGAAACCCACAACGCAAGAAATTGACTTTAATGTGGTTTCTTCTAGCGAATCTGGAGCTACGATGACTTGTATTGGGGTTTTTCTGTTTCGTTCGTGAAGAGCAAAATACTGGGTTTTTCGGGTTGAATTATATTGTTTTTTTTCCCTCTTGTTTGCGAGTGTTCATAGATCTGGAGCTACGATGGCTTGGAATGTGTTCAAGTTCTGTACTGTTCTTCGAGGACTAGGCTCTATAATGATACTCTTGGTTCTCGGTGTTGTGGGTGTCAGCTATTACGCCGTCGTTTTGACTAACTATGGCCCTGCTTTGTACGATGGGTGGCCTGATTCTGTCATCGCCATGGTGGTTTTGATCTTGTTTCATTTTTTGGTAAGCTTTCAGAGCTGACTGCTTTTGGGGTTTTTCAGTTTTGTTTTGTTAAATTTGACTCTCACTTTGGGTAATTTATTTGAGTGCACTGAGATTCTCTGAAGGTGTTTTCCAGTTTTTGAAATTTACTTGCCATTATGATCCCTTATAAGATTTACCTGAAGAACTTGAGTGTATGGTTTTGGTGGTGGTGCCCTTGAAAAGTTTGAGTTTTTTGGGTAATAGTTAAAATCAAATGTTTGTAAAGCATCATAATCATATTTATGAGGGTTTAACTGTAATGGTATTAGAAGTTGGAATTCTATTTATGCAGCTGATTATGCTACTGTGGAGTTACTTTGCTGTTGTGCTTACGGATCCTGGAAGTGTGCCTTCTAGTTGGAGGCCTGCAATTGATGAAGAGAGAGGAGAGGCTGACCCGCTAAGTGGATCGGAATTCAATAATGTGCAGTCTAATCTTTTAAGCCAACGAGTCCGGTTCTGTCGGAAGTGCAATATGCTTAAACCACCTCGATGTCATCACTGTTCAGTTTGTGAGTATGGGTGCACAAGACATTCCATTTTGTATTTTGAGCAAACATACAATTCAATCCTCGAAAGATAGACAAGTTAACAACTCAATCTCTGGAAGTCTAGTTTATACACTTTAGTTTTTGAAAGTCGTGAAGACGATCAATTTAGTCTTTTAAACCCATTTTTAGGGACTAACTAGTAGAGTTAAAAGGACTAAAATGTATCAGTTCCACAACTTTCAGGGGTTATAAATTGTTAACTTGAGTGTTTTTTAGGGATCAATTTATATGTTTACTCTTGTATTTTCACATTGAGAACAAGTGAGGATGAGATTGATACTTTGTTGGTTTGGTACCAGGTGGACGATGTGTGCTGAAGATGGACCACCATTGTGTTTGGGTAGTTAACTGTGTTGGGGCCCAAAATTATAAGTATTTCCTTCTTTTCTTGGTACGAACACCTTAACCTTCATATTTATATCGATTGCCAAGTAGCTATTATTTCTGACCTGCATTGGTTATATAGCATCTTCAACTCTCTGTAGGGCTGAGCCTGAGCTATGAATCTTGTGATCTTCAATATTATATAAAATATCTTTTCACAGTTTAATATTTGTCTTCTGTTTAATATAGTTTCTTGTTCTGGTTCTCACATTGGAAGTGAATATTATTTATGACCATACAGAATGGTTACCTAAAAAAGAATGTCTCTAGTTTGGATGTTTTGTGGCTTAGGTTAAGCTATTCTGTTTAACTTTTTATGTAACAAGAAGTTGCATTTTTATACTTTCCCTTTCTAGTCCGTAGAGTAGTTTCCTATTTTATTCTTTTTGTTGCTTCTCTTGTTGCCTTGTTTGCAGATAGATGGTTAAGGAAAAACTGATTCTTTCTGTCTAGGTTATGAAAGCACTAGTTAATTGCTATTTTCTGTTGATACATGAATGCTAACAGATGTCATAAGCTGTGATCAATTTACGTAAGTTATGTAAATAAACATTGGAAATGTGACTGACATTGACATATAATGAGACTGCATGTTCTATTCTGTTACTATAAATGGAATGGTTGTGTATTTGTTTCTTAATTGAGACTGCCAACAGAAAAACACTTACAGAGGTCACATTATTCTATTTTATCTTAGTGCAGTTCTACACTTTTCTCGAGACAAGTCTTGTGACTGTATCATTGCTGCCACACTTCATAGCATTCTTTAGTGATGGAGAAATTCCTGGATCACCTAGTACACTTGCGACAACTTTTCTTGCTTTCGGTAGGTTTTTGATGCATAGTTTCTGATTCAGCTGTTGGTTTGAACTCTGAATTTCTATGATCATGTGGAACTACTTACAGTTTTGAATCTGGCATTTGCATTGAGTGTCTTGGGATTTCTAATCATGCACGCATCGTTGGTGGCTGGCAATACAAGTACTATTGAGGTGAATTTCTGCATCCATTTTTAACTTTCCCCCTTTTTATCCTAAAACTAACTTTTGTACTTTGTTTTCGTTTGGTTCCACTTAATTTGTTTATCTGTGATTGGGGAGAAGAGATATGAAAAGATTTTGCTCTCTTTCTCTGACAGAAAGTGTTCTAGTTTTGGTAGTTTGGGACATTAAGTGGTACTGAAGGTTATCATAAGAAGCCAAACATGCAGTGGTGCTTACAGATGTGGCTCTAGTTAATTAAGAGTGTTTTGGCCCATCTAAAATTGTTATTTTCTTGCAACACATAAACTAGGAAGGGTCTTGAAAATCTTGGGTCAGTAGCTTTTGTGAATTGGGTATTGATGGAACTTTTGTCGCATTTGTGAGCAGGCATATGAAAAAAAAACTTCTCCAAAATGGCGATATGACCTTGGCCGTCGAAAAAATTTTGAACAGGTATGTATGTGCATGTTATAATATTGGTTTTGTTTATACCTTTACCATTTTTTTATCAAATGTTTTAGGAACACCTGATAAGTTGAATGTCCTCTCTGACTCTGATGTGCATCCATTCTAGTTCTATTTCTGTGACAAGGTGTCACAATTTTCTAAATAGATGTTCCATATGTTTCAAGTAGTGAAGGTTTACTTATAATGAAGAGTCATTACTCATTAACTTGTGGTTATGCTTTTCTTGAAAAAACTGCAAATTGCATGTGGTTCAGTGGTTTGGCCTACTTCTAAGTTACAAATTACTTCCGTCAACAAACTATTTATACTCATACCCAAGCTGGAATTTGGGCCAATTGATGGGCTAAATTGGCAAAGAATTAATGTTGTTAGCATCCTAACATCCGGACTGGTGACATGTTCATGAATAAACTAATAATAAAGGAAGAATGAAGTCAAAGGAGGAAAAAGAGGAGTCCAAGTCCACAATATAAAGCTAAAGTTCTATATCTTCTGGACCTTCTTGTCTTAGTGTTTTCAGTTGTGTGTAATGGTGCCAAAAAAGAGAACGAAGTATGCAGTGATTAGCTCGATAAGGAGAATGCAGATATGGGACCCTGCATGTGATGGATATAGTCACATTGTAACATGACAAAACATGTAGTGTTCAAGTTTAGTTTGAAGTGTTATGTTGTATTGATACAACATGCGAAATGGGTTTAACAAGAATGATTAGTGTCTCAGTTGTTTTAGCTGCTTTAGTGTGTGTGACACACCGAGGATTATTAGTTTTAAAACAAAAAAACAGTTCTTGCTTCCTGCATCGATTCATAAAATGCTTCTGCTTTCATAGATTTACAAGATGAAGTAAATATTGTCAGTTCAAGTGACATGCCCTGGGATTTATGTTTTTTGTGATTCTCTGGGATACCATAATAACATGTATAAGATTGTCAGGATCCTCTTATTCCGTTATCATCGAACATTCTCGACGTTTAAGTTAACATTATGGTTTATATTGCTTGTGCAACAACAGGTGTTTGGGATGGACAAGAAATACTGGTTCATCCCTGCTTATTCAGAAGAAGACATAAGAAGGATGCCGGCTCTTCAAGGTCTCGAGTATCCATCGAAACCCGACTTTGACTCCCAAGAGTTCTGAAAGCTACTAATACCACAAACAGGAAAGCCAGTGTTTTCCTTGTAGAAATAATTACTCTAACAGGACCCTTAGCATGTGACTAATCTGAGCTTCCAGGCCATTCACTCCCATAGGTATCACTGGTATTATTAACTTCTGAGAGGGACCCTCCTGGAGAAGATGGGGATTTTAAGGACATGGAAGAAGCTCATATGCAATTTTTTCTTAAAGTGTCGAGGAAACCTATTTGTTGGTCCCCGAATTTATCTCAAAACTAAGATTTAGTCCTTAGATATTAGAAATACAATTTTTTGTCTCTGAATCTTTTTACGCACATTGATTATTTAGTTCTTAAAATATTATCTGCAGGGACTAAATAGTTTATGTTTGTAAAAAAAAAAATAAATAAGGGACCAAAAATTGCATTTCTAAAATTCAGTGTAAATTATGGTTTTGGGGCAAATTTAAGGACTGAAAAATAGGTTTATTGTGAAGTGTTTGTTAGAAGGTCCTTCAATAGAATTATAACACATGAAATTGTTTCGGGGTAAGTAAATAATATGGTGTTGATTTGGAAAAGGCCTGCATGTGTTATTTTTACTGAAAGAACCTGATAGCAACATTGAAAAAATTGTATCTATACTGATGTTAGTTCAATATTATTGTTTGGTGATTTACTAATGATCTTATCATGCCTTTCACAGAGATGGTTAGAAATTTAGAATTTTAATCTTTGATGTTGGTTCTTGTAAAATTCTCCATTGCACATGGCTTTTACTATTCTGTAAGGTGTATTGATGTTTATGTTTTCTTCAATCTTTGAGTAACTTCAATTGACCAATTACATTCTTCGAGAAAGCTGCATCAATCGAAAGATGAGGAGGAAACTATAAAAAAAATTAAAAATATGTAATTTTTCATACATTTATTTATAATTTATTTTAAATTTAGAAAAATTAAGGTCTTTTTTTTTTTGTCTTTAAGTGATATATATAATGGTTTTAAATCTCAAGATATATATAATGAGTTTTTCATATCTTGAGATTTAATTAAATCTATCGTAAGAATTAAATTAGAAAAACTCATTTTGTCTTGAGATTTAATTAAGGTCTTTTTCTAATTTAATTCTTACGATAGATTTAATTAAATCTCAAGATATGTATAATGGTTTTAATATACATGAAGTAGTAAATTATAAATTTTTATTTTGGTCAAAAGTAAATTATAAATTCATTTTACTTGACTATACTACTCATATCAATACATAAAATTATTAAAATTATAAATATGTTGCATTTAAATTAAATAAAATAATATAACGCGTGGAACATAAGCAAATGCTACTATTTTTATTAGAGAGAAGATTGAAGGAAATTGAAATAAATACCTTTTAAATAAAAATTAACCATCTCAGGATTTCCTATACCTTAATCTTTTTTTTTTACCTGATTTCCTATACCTTTAATCTAATAATGAAAAAATGTTTCCCGAACCAACTAATAAACATTAGAGCAATTAAATTAAACCTTCTAAAAATATTATCAAAACGAGGCATTACTCTTTTGAGCCCCTTTAAATATTTGTCTTCTACTAGTTTATTATCTAATTTAACATTTATTTTAGACAAAAATATTTATTTAACGACATATAATGTAAAATTAATAAAAAAATTAAATTTCAATTCAAAATGAAAAACAAGATGCAATTTTTTATTAATTTATTAAAAAAATTTGATTAAAGAAAAAAAATTAATTAAATTATAAAATATTGAAAACGAAATTGTCCATATAAAAATTTGAGAAATGAGAAATCCCGAAGTTTCTAGCTTCGCCAGTTCAATTCAAATCCACGTGTCTCTTTCTCTCTCTCTCTACAATCCTCTCCCGCTTTATATTTTGATCTCACCATTTTCTTCAGGAATCAACCAACTTCTCTGGTTCTTCCTTTCAATTCTGAATCATTTTTGTGAGGTAACGCATTTTCTTTGGCTCTTAAGCTTTTCTGCTACAACTCTTCATAATAGTCGATTTCGCTTTCTTTCTGCACTTTTTCCTCTGTAAACAAATGAAGATTATTAAGAAGGAAATCTTCGCACTACGACAAATAATGCTATATATTAAGAAGGTTTTTGTAGCTCTTCTATACTATCAAAGTGTAAAGTGTTGATTGAAGTGTTAGGTATTCTATTTTTTATAGTTAGGGTATGTTTGGACGAGGTGTCAACAGAGGAATGGAGAGAAGGGAAAAAGGTAAAAAAATTATGTTTGGAAGTTTTTTTTAGGATAGAGTGTAGTAGATAAAGAGTGACACTTGACAATAGACAGTTTTATAATTTTTTAATGACAATTATATTTTTATATTAACCAAAATTAATATGTGTCTACTCTATTCCATTTCATTATTAATAACTTCCAAACAAGATTAACAAGTGTCCATTTCTTTTCTCATTAAAAACTCCCAAACAACATATTTACTGAGTCCATTAATATCCTCTCCTCTCCACTCTATTAGTGTCCATTAATGTCCTCTCCTCTCCCTCCTCAATAAAACTCCCAAACATAGCCTTGTAGTCTCGTGTCTTTTGTCATTCTGGCTTTAAGTCTTGTATATGTGTTATGTGTTTAATCACTCTACTTTAGCGTCTTAAATTAATGGAGAAGAATGAACATGATGAAATATGATGTTGCGTATTGTGATGAATATGTTATATGTGAGAAATTTGAGCTGGAAGCTGATTACGCGCCATTTAGGGATTGTGGTGTTCAAGACGGTTCATATTTCTTATGTTATGATATGCTTTGTCTAATAAAACGTTTCTCAAATCATAGTGTGGGAATCATATCAAGTTTTCTTTGGTTTACTCTTAGCTGATTTAGATTTTGGTTGTTAATTACAATTATGAAGGTCTTACAAAGAGAACTTAGTGAAATTAATTTTTCTTTTTTTTCATGAAAAAAAAGATCTTGAAACTGCTTGTTTATTTATTCATTTTATTGCATTTAGAACTTATGCCTTTCAATTTTCAGATTCTCCAATTTTATATGGGAAATTATGTGATGAAATGATGAATACAGTTTTGTATTCTGGTCGTTTCTATTTGTTTGTACACTTCTTGAAAGATGTGAAATATTGAGAGAATTAAGAGATCTATACACAAAATTAGAATAGCGGAATCTCTGTGCCTTATAAGATTCTAATGAAAGAATGCTTCTCATAGAGAATAGCCAAATGAGGTAATATTACTCTTTGGTACAGGCTTGCTGAGAGATAACCGCATGGCTTTTGTATCTCATTTGATACTTTGGGTTTGGGTAGTGTATTTTTCTAATTTACAGCTTCTGTCATTCTAATGGCCTTTCTATAGTAGTCTGGGAAGGAAAAGAGATTATTGTCTTAATGCAAATACATGTGAGTATGTTTTCCTTACTATACTTTTTTCCTTTGTGAAGACTACACAAAAATATGCCGAAGGATAGAGAAGGTAGTGATAACATTTTTGAATCAAGGAGTCCCTTAAGTGGATTCGGAAATTTTGGTGGCTTTAGAAGTATGATGCCAAGCCTTTTTGGAGACAGCAATCCATTTGATGACCCTTTTTTCTCTAGCCCTTTCGGTAACATGTTTGGACCTACTTCTGCACCAAGAAACACGCAGAAGATGAGCAAAGAAAAGGGAGTTGTTATAAAAGAGTTAGACTCTGATGATGAGGAAGTCCTTAATTACTCTGAAATTGGAGACGAGGAGCAAAAGAATTCTATGTCAACCATGGAGCCATCTGTGGAGCATCCAGACGATGACAACGATGATGATGATGATGATGGTGACTTACTTTGTGTTTTATATATAAGGTTCTTTTGTAACTTACATCATTTGGTTTATTAATTCGGGACTGTCTGACATCTAGCAGAGAGGAAGAACAAAGATGTGACTTACAGAAATGACCATTACAAGGTAGAAGCTCCAAAGCCAAGCAAGTTTTCCTTTCAGACTAGCAAAGTAACATATGGAGGTGTAGATGGAGCGTACTATACATCCACGAGAACCAGAAAGATAGGAGCTGATGGGGTAAATGTTTTCCTTTTCTTGTGATTTATTATAATGAGGATTATATTGGCTTTGACTTTATCCTGTGATTTAGGTGGTTCTGGAGGAAAACAAAGAAGCTGATAAGACAACAGGCCAGGCAACGCATAGGATTTCTAGAGGAATCCATGATAAGGTGCATATCAGATTGATCTTTGGGTGAACATTTCTAGTAAATAAGTTCTAAATGTTAGATTCTTAAGGAGTTCGGCGGAATACATCATGCACAAAGTGAACTTGAAACAAAACTAAGAATTTGTGTTAAGATAATGCTTATCTTCTTCTATCAGGAAAAAAAATATGCATTTTCAAGCCAATAATATCATAATGCAGTCTCGAGTTTTATTTCCATCTTGATTGACTACTATAATCTGAGGGAGGTCATAGGTTCTTTTTCTTATCCTTTGAGTCCTTTGTTTGTAGACATTGAAATTGTGGATTATGTGTGTAGGGTCATTCATTTACAAGGAAGCTTAATTCAGATGGTAATATCGACACTATGCAGACTTTGCACAATCTTGATGAAGGTAAAGAAGTTTTATTTGATATTTTAGTTAGTTGTGGAACTCGATTTTTACCTTTTGTGGTATTGACTTATTGTTTTTCTCCCAAAACACTTCAGATGAGCTTTCAGGGTTTGAGAAAGAATGGGAAGGTAATAATATTGGGCAGATGCCTGGCTGGAAAGGGGGATATGGTGTGGGTGTGCATAGGAATGAAAGTAAGCTTCCTCTCTTCTGCTAGATATACTGAAGTAAAGCTTAGTCTAGCATCTTTAGCTTAATTTTAAACCCATCAAACTAACTTTTTGCTTTTCACTACTATCTGAAAGAATGGTTTTCTGTTCTCTTTTCCTTTTCTATTTTCAAGTTGTAAATCGCCTTTAGAAAAATGACCCATTGATGATGATGATAGGATCCAGCAATGGCCAACCTAAAGAGAACCAACTCTGGAGAAGTGGGTTTTTCCCATCATTGGAGAAGGGACGAAATGTTGGTGGATTTGTAAATAGTAATGAATCGAGCAGCAGTGGGAGAGCGAAGAAAGTTGTCAGAATCAACATAGAGTGATTGCATCAGTCTTGGTAGAGATTGATCCCTGATATACAAGAATTATCAATGGTTTTATTCGTGTGCTTTGGTATTTTGTGGCATGTCCAATGATATTGTTAGGTGGCCTCCGCTGTATACACATTTGATAGTACAGTATGAATGTATGATACGAATTAATCTTGAACGTAAGTCTTGTTTAATAGTAAATGGGACTGAAATTATAGTTTCGGCTGAAAGTGATGCACAATTACTAGTGTCACTATGGCCGGGTTTGTCTACTTAAACTGATGCACGAAATTTGAGGTAAACAAATCTACAAAAAGAATGATTTTTAATCAAAGCTTGGTGCTTTAGAAAATGTATAGATTGTCACCAAAAAAGCAGTTTCTGGAAATACCAGGCAAAAAATTATGACACGTAATCACGTATAATAGTTTTCATATTGGATCCAAATATAAGTGCATGGACGTCTTCATTTTCTTTTTTCTTTTTCTCACTTCAGAACAGGGAAAATAAAAACGTGCTTCCATTTTTCATGAACATATTTTTTTCCTTAACGGGCAACACTCGGCGTTTTGTATTAGAAGTGGAAAGCCAAGCCAAAATTCATTTTTATTGTCCAAAAAGCAATGATACTCACATGGATAAAGTACCCAAACAACATGGACATTGTGAAACAAGCTATATAAAGTGCTCAAACGCAAACTTAATGTATCATGTCATATGTTTAACAAAAGCAACATGGCTCTATTTCTATTGCAAATTCACATAGAAATGCTAACATTTTCACCTAGTTCTTGTAACACATACTCAATAGATGGTCGGCATTGTGGGGATTCATGAGTGCAAAGGAGAGCAATTTTGCCTAGTTTTTCTGCTTCTGGTTCTGAGAACATCCCTTCAAGCTTTGCATCAACCAAGTCACCGAAGCCGGATGTTTCTACCGCCCCACGGCGACTTAACTGAGTGATATCACTCTTTCCAGTAAGAAGCTGGAAAACTATCACCCCAAAAGCATAAACATCACTCTTTTCTGTGAGACGGCCGGTGGTCGTGTATTCTGGAGCTAGATATCCCATGGCAGCACTAGCTTTGAGGGTGGAGAAGACAACATCATCTGCAAGGAGCTTGTGTAATCCTGAATCTGAAAGCAAAGTGTTGTACCGAGCACCGAGAAGCACCTTTTCAGCTGATATGTTCTGGTGAACTAGACCATTCTTGCTTCCTTTTCTTCCATGTAGATAACCAATGCCTGGACAAAAAAAAAACAGTGAATCTCAGCATGGTCAAAGTAGTATTATTTGTCAAAGATCACTTCAATTCAAAAGTGGGGAAAAATGAAAATTTCCCCTTCAATTATGGTCTAATTAACTTCTAAGGGTGGCAAATCGCCCCCTTCAACTATTGTCTAGTTGCAAATAACTCAATACTTGAGTTATTTGCAACTAGGCCATATATAGTTGAAGGGGGCTATTTGAAATTGGACTATAGTTGAAGGGGGTTATTTTCATTTTTCCCTCAAAAGTTCATCTAATAAAGTGTCATAAAGTTAAAGCTCATGCTTGCCAAACCTAACAAAATGCTCTTAAAAGTGTATCATCTCTTAAAAAAGTTACCTATGAAAAACTAAGTTAAAAGTGTACCTATCTCTTAGACACAACAAGACTTTTCTGTTAAAGAGCACACTGACCTTTGGCAATTCCCTTGATGATGGAAACTCTGGTGGACCATTCTAGAATTTTACCCTTGCCATTCTTAACATCAAGATATTGCAACAAGCTCCCATTTGGGGCATAGTCATAGATAAGAAAGCACTCTCCCCTGCCTTTTGAACAGCAAAAGCCTCTCAACCTAACTAGATTCTCGTGCTTCAATGATGTCAATATCTTCAACCCCTTCAAGAACTCGGTTTCATCAGACTTGCAGCTTGTCTTGGCAATGCATTTTACAGCCACACGTGATCCATTTCTCAGGATGCCCTTGTAGATAGATGAAAAGTTACTCTTGGCCAACAAGTTGACGTCAGAGAAACACTGAGTTGCACACTCCACTTCATCTAGATTGAACAAGAGACTCTCAAGAAGTTCTTGAGAGTAGCCACCTTTGCCTTTAGCCAGTGGATCCCATCCATTAGAATACTCCAAACTTATAAGGGGAGATGCGCTTTTCCGGCAAACTTCCTTGATCTGATCAGTACTGAGACGGCTATCAGATGTGTCAGCAGTGCTTCCAATTTTCTGTTTTTGTCGCCGGTACCATACAAGCAAGACAAGTCCGGCAAAAGTGGAAACAACTATAACTTCAATCACAGTGAAAACCAAACCAACCTTTGAAGATTTTGATGGCTTTGTAGCACAATGACTGTCATTGCAGTTTTTTGGTTTTGGTTCAACTGATGTTGGAAGATCTTTTGCAGAAAAACTGCTAGGTTCAAAAGGTTCAGGCCTATTGGGGTCTAAATTTCTTGCAGATTTACAAGAACCTAAAGTGGCAAATCCGATGCCACATAAACCAGGGTTGTTGAGGTATTGGAAATCCCCTTTTAGTCTTTTTAAGGCTGCATTAGTACACAAAGGAGACAAAATTGAATGTACTGACAAGTGAAATAAAATTGATGTTTAAAGTCTAAAATACATAAAACTCCCCTAAAATTTAGTCGATGTGCAAAAAGTCCCCGGAATTGTTTATTTTGTGCCAATAACCCCTTTTGTTAAAATTTTCATTGAAAAGATAAAGAATTTATTTTTTTTGGCTACTATTATATACAATAATAGTCCATTTTAATTTTGGACCAATGTAGAATGCAACAACAATAACAAAAATTTTTTAAAAAAAAACAATCTTGATTTTTAATGTAAATCTTTACAAAATGGGTTTTTCACTTTTTGCACAAATCAAAAGTTCAAGAGATTTTTCGTCACTTTTCAAAGTTCAAGGAGTTTTTTTTGGAGAGACTAAAGTTTTTTTTTTTT